>JAMKCH010012368.1:0-59937 GCA_023653785.1 Ophioderma brevispina | reverse complement strand
GAGATAAGGAGGAAAAGAGAGTTAAATTTAAAAAAGGTGGAGGAGGAGATTGTTGGAGGGGAGGAGGGTAAAAGTGTTATGTTTTGGATAGGGTGTTTTGACCAGTCGAAAGTGAGAGGGAAGAGAAAGGTGGTGGTGTCATCATCCATACTCCAGTGAGTAAGAGCCACAAAGTATCAGTCAGCGAAGCAGACGGCTCCAGAAGAAGGGGTAGACCATGCTCGCTCGCCGCAGATAGGATGAGGACCAGGATAATACGACGAGGGAAGTGGTGACGGCTGAGCATCAGGGTGCTGTGGACCTTCGAGATCTGCGCAGAGGAGGACGTAGCGGGGGGGGGGCATCGGGGTGGAAGGAGGTTAGTTTTTCCTTTCCTAGAAGATTATTGCTTTATTCTTGGTGCGCCTGTTCCCACCCCCCTTCCTTCCTTACTCCTTTTTTTTCCTTTTCTTCCCACACACTTTTCTTGAGAATATGTGGGCTTTTTTCCTTTTCTGGAAATCATGAAGTTCTCCGGTCAATATTTGTACTGAGTATTTTTATGGTGATACCTTTAAGTGGTAAAAATATATAGGATTTGGGGGACTGCTTCGAAACAGTGCGTTTTTTTCTCATTTTTGCATATTCGCCGTCGGCCAATCGCGGCCAGGCCCTAGCTTCCGCGCCCGCGGACAGATCTCGATCGCCATTGCAACCGAAGGGAATAATTGCAATCAATATGACCTGAAGATTTGTGAAGGAATTCCAACGATTTTTTTCCTTTTTTGCATGGGAGACTCACGGCGGAGTCTGATTTACCGAAGAGGAGTGGCAAGAACTAGCAATCCACCTCATTTTCAACCTTAATTAATTTAGAAATTATGTTTTTGACGATGAAAAGTGAGAATTCAGAAACGAAAAGCATGTGCATGCTCGTGTAGATTACCGTAAATTTTCTTCTCTGTTGCATACCCGGAGTAGTCCCAAAATTTCTTCTCCAAAAATCGTCCGCATGCTTCTCTAATTACTCTGAATTCCTGTTGGGAATGTTTTTTTTTAATTCTTTTATTTTTTTGTGATTTAAGAAAATGGTGGTTGTGATTGAAATAGATTACGTCATGTATATTTTCAGTCAGGCATTTTCATTTATAATGTCATAAACGCGCATTGCGAAATTAAGTCATGATAACAGGTCACCTGCGTAATTTTACTGATCCAAATTGTAATTTCCCCTGTTGTTATAGATAGGGGCATACTGTAAATTATGATCCTAAACATTTTTGCGATATTTTAGTACATTTCTCTGTATGCTGGCGTGATTTTGACCGAGTTATTTTCGATCAAATTGGCTGCGTGGACTGCAATTCAGTCATTTGTCCTTTCCATTGTTGAGTGTCCCCATTTTGTGATCGTGTTAAAATTAGCCTCGTTACCACTATATGCGGAGCGTGGAGCCGCGTGTTAGCTAGCTTAGGGAACTTGGCACTAGGGCAGTGTGTAAGAGAAGAGTCCTGTTTTTTGCAAATTGCAGCTTTTCTTATTAGCCTTGACGTGTGTTGAAACTCGCGGCGGGTGATGAATTCATCACATACACTTACGTGTGATGTATTCATTGCATAATTTGAGGGCGTTATGAATCGTGATCACCGCGGCGGGTTGTAAGTTTTGTAAGGTAAAAATGATTTTTAATTTTTGTATGATGATGGATACGGAATACTTTGGTGTCACCGAATTCATCCTACTCGCACCCCGACACACTAGTGTAGGGCTTTTAGTACCATTATGCATCCTCCCAGTAGATTGCTTTCCTGTGTACTTCACTTATTGTTTTGGGTGGGGCATGAGACAAATAGGGATGTAGGATGTATTTATGTTATTCTTCTCACCCCACAGGTAGAGTGGATATGTGGTCGGAGTGCGTGTATTATAATTTTGTAAAGTGGTTGCTTTCATAAACTTAAAGGAGTACTACATGACTTAGGTATAGTTGTGAGACAGAGTAATATGTAGACATGGACAGCTGACACATGGGTTTTATATTTGTGGATACAAATATTGTGGTTTGGAACACGCTCTCTCTCTCCATGTAAAAATTATATATTCTTGATTACTTTGTGATTTATTATTCAAAAAATCAAGCAGCATTTTTTGTATTCTTTTGTATACTCATGCCAAAAAGAAATACATGCCAAACAGTAGTCTGGCACAAATATCTGATTCAGCCTTTATATTAAGGTACATGTTCTTTCTGCATTTTTACATTCAGGGACCAGTCAGGATTTTTTATGTCATGGGCCTACCAAATATCTTAGGACTGTGATGTGTAGAGTTGATAAAGACTAGTGTGATGTTAATATTTTAAAAAGCTTTTGCTCATAACATGGCGTGTGCTGGCATTTCGGAAAGTGGTTTTTTTCCCGTCCAGACATAGGTCTATATTTTATATTAAATTATACTGGGCTACTACATATTATGCAACTTATGGAAGGTGTAGAGTTAACATATGTCGTACGTGGACTCCGTCCAAGTCTTCCTCCACTGAAGGAACAGTCGTTGCCAGTACTGGGTGATTTGTAAAACACAACTTGTATTAATTTTTGTTATTGTATCAGGTAATATTTATGCTGAGACACCCCAGTATGGTTACCTCTTGTTGTAGGAGATGGTCGCAAAAATAATGATAGTAGAAGAAATTATTACCCAAACTTTCCATGAGCAGTGCCGTTTATTTAGCAGAGTATAGGACGTGGCATTTTTTTTTAGTCATGTTAAATTATGAAGCTGTTCATGGCTTTTAAGAGATATTGTGATTTTTCTATCATTTTATGGTTCGCCACCATCAGTCCATTCCAAATTTATGACTTTGAAAATCTTGGACTTATTTTTACCAATTAGTGGACAGTGTCTGTCATTGTTTGGGACATCCCTGCACTGTTGCCAAAGTTAGGAGTGTTCATAATTTATTGGTGTGGTGTCTCATGACTTGTAAATGATTAATCTATAATGATTAAAACTAAATCAAATTAGATAGGAACTCAAGCATGGGTGTGTAGTGAGAAGATTAAAGATTAAAGTTAGCAGACACTGGTGCTTGAGTATGACCATGGCTTCAGGGGTGGTGCGGTGCGGGCTTATTGTCTTTACATGTGAACAATCAGGAAGTGTATTGTTTACATAGTGTTTTATTAACCTTTTAGGATGTTTCTGGAAGTGCTCAATGTCAGTTAGTATAGACATTGATAATATTGTAGTGGGCTTTGTGCTCAGTACGGATCGGGCTGATCATGTACTCCCCTTAGTCGTGTGGTGTTATACATACATTGTATGGTGCGTTGTATTTACAATGTCTGGGTCCACATTTTCTAGTTTCACTGTTGTTTGTATGGCTGTAGCGGACATAGCTATATTGAGGCCCATGGTCAACCTATAAAAATCATGAGATAAAAATAATTATAACGCTTCTGTATATTAGGCTGATGACATTCCTCATATGCTGTGCCACTTTTTGGAGTAGCATTTATATTGCGATTGTGTACGCGCGTGAGTGGGTGCGACCCCGCTCTGCAGTGTAGTGTATGCATATGTTATTTGCCTGTGAGTATGGACGAGCTCCTCAATGCTCACACATTTGTGATAATTGTATTCTGAATAGGGTCACCCTCTGGAGGTGGTTGGTGTGTGAAACTACCTTTTGTCCGGCCATGTTAGTTGTACCGTGCGTCGTTTGATGTGGCTGCGGCTTAGTTGCGTGATATGGGTGTGTCATGATAGTAAAATATGTTTATCCTTTCTGATAATGTTTGGTGATAATGATAGTGATGCAGACATTATTTTTGCAATTTTGCATTGGAATTTTCTTGATAATTCTACGTGCGGGAATGTCATTTATGTAAGGAGAGAGTTAAAAAATAATGTTGTACTGTCACCACTGGGAATTAGACTTATTGATTTCAGGTATATGTAATAGGACGTATACGACCTCGACCCCAATGTGGTTGATTGGTTGTAGGGTTAGGTAGATGTCCATGAATAGGAGTTGGTATATTGCACGTCGGTGATATATATCTTATATATATCCTCGTAATTCTTGGGATCGGAAATGGGCAGCTGACTGTGTTAACAGGTGTGAAAGTGTGGAAGGAATGATCGTTGTAATTGTATGGTTCGCGTCTGACATTAGCTATCCAGTTGCGGAGTGTTAGTCAGGGTTATTATGAGTTAGCAGGAAGGGTGGATTGAATGAAGTAAGGGAGGAGGTCAATTTGAAAATGGGGATGAGGGGAAATTGAACGGGGGATGAGGGGAAAAGAATGATGATAATGGATATGCGAGAAGAGGGAGGAGTGAGAGTAGTTCAGCGATTTATGGCTGAGGAGGGACATTAGCGAGATGTATAGATGAGGAGGAATGCAGCGAGTATAGCTGAGGAGGATACAGAGAATAAGGCTGTTAAGGGAAGTGGATCGAAGTAAGGTGAGGAGAGTGTGAATTGAGAGTGTGTGGGAGACAGTGGGAGAGAATGGAAAGAGTGAGGAGATAGATTCTTTGAATCGAGATAGTGTGATAGTTAGGTTTTTCTAACGCTGGGTGTTTAGGTACGGAAAAAGAGGTCGTCAAGTAGACCTGGTTAGTACTTTATTTTTATAGGTATGTATAATATGTGTATTCGGGTTAGCTCAAATTCTATTTATAATGACACAATTTTCCCCATTTTTCTTTCCTACCCATACGATTGCACCGAAGGAGAGAGATTACTAGGCACTCTAAATTGCACCGAATGTGCCGAAGGTGTAACCAAAAATTGCACCGAAGGAGAGCTTACTAGTGTAACCAAACAAATTTACACCAGAAGGGAGGGATAATACGAGGTGCCTTAAGTCTTTGAGAATTATACGAGTATATTCAAAAATCGTGCCTAAGAGGTGTGTGATTATGCCAAATGCGCCAAAAGAGAGGATTGTGTCATTACACTAAAGGAGCCGTAGTGTTAAAATTTGTGTGAGTTCGAGCAGAGGGATGTGACAAGAGAAATAGTGTTTGTGGTCAAAATTTTATCTGTCGACGCAAAAATTATGTCGACACCAAAATTCTGTCGGCACCAAAACTCTGTCGACACCAAAATTCTGTCGACGCAAAAATTCTGTCGACACCAAAACTCTGTCGACACCAAAATTCTTGTCGACACCGTACGAAATAGGTCTGTCGATAGTGAAAATTGTCATCGACAAATTGTCGACATTGAAAATTATTGTCGACCAAGGTGTGAATATGGTGTACACAGACAGGTCGACAGATGTCGACATAGGGTGATATAGAGGTTGGTCGACAAAAACTGTCGACATAGGTCATGAGTAGAGGTGTGTCGACGAACTGTCGACATTGGATTTTTGTAAATGAAAACAGTTGACCTACAATGTAGTTATGTGTTATAACCAAGTGTAACAGAGCTGAAAAATCCGTTATTGAGCGACGAGTACCCGGAAAAGTTGTCTACACCCTTCTCTTGTGCCTCGAGCCAGTTCCAAATACAGGAGTTCTGCCCTCCTACCATACACTTACACTGGGTGTTTTGGATGCGCCAAAAGCCAACCAGTGCCAACGTACCAAAAAAGCATTGGGGTGGCGGGGGCGAGTCGATTTACACCACCACCCCGTATCCTCCGCTACAATAGTTAGAACTCGATGGTTATATACGTGCAAAAGAGTAGTTAGAGGGCCCCAGCGAATATCAGCGAGATCAAACTTACCAGAACAGGAATAACAACAATGTCCTACAACGAAAGGTCACCGATTATTGCCGTCATCAAAATAATTACGTAATGAGCATTATGAACATTTAATGAATTAAAATAGTAGTATAAATCAATCTGAATATTTTGTGTAGTTTCCATGTTCCCTTTTTATCACAAGAAAGAAATAAATAATTGTACATAGAAATAGCACAAAAGTCAAACTCGAAGGACCTGGGAATTTAAGCCACGAACATGGACGACAACTTCGTACCTAGAAAACGGTACCCCGCGAATAGTATGTCTCTTTGTAAAAAACCTACCGGAATTCAATACGCATCTACTACTGTTTACAACATGCTTAGTTATGTTACAACCCGTTTATTGCATCTCAAGAAATTCTAAATTCATCTATCAGCCAATTGAATACAAAAACCCCGAGCAATCGAGACACACGATGGGAAGGGTATTACCTGATTAGGGTACACATTCGACATTGCGACCTCCTGGATCAACATGTCAGCCTCGGAAAAACAAAATGGCGAAGTTCGATCTTTATAGTATAGATATAGGGCCTATCATATCATTTTCTAGTTAATACTGTATAGTATATGTGACATGATATGATCCACTGAGGTCCAAGGTTGGAATAATGAAATTGAGATACCTGAAAAATAGGGAGCAAAAAAAAATCCAACTCAAAACAAAAATGCACAAGATAATTGGCGTTATAAAAATGCAGAACTTAGCAATTCGATATACTAGTACTAGGGAGGTGGGAATTCCAGTAACAGCACACTTAAAGCTGCATTTTGGGATCCAAGCGCCTCATTTTAGTTTATGGTCCACTAGATATCCATGAGTAAAGCTTATTTCCAAAATTTCAGTTGATTAAGTGAGTTCGGATATTTTGCACAAATTCGTATTTATGGACAGAAAATACAAAATACAAATTCTTCCAGAGCAGATCAAATTTGTGTACAAGATTAAGCAAGTATACTATACTTTAATAGAACAATGTTCAAATAATATTAAAAATAAAATATCAACTTTTTTAGGTAAGTCAGGGAATAGAGGCTTTAGATCATGAAATGCCCCTGTAAATTAGTGGGTAATTTAATAATGATAATAACTCAATTTTCAAAATTTGTTTGGCCTGAGTGATGCTGATTATTGGACAAGTTCATTATAGTAGTAGTGGAATTTTTGCATGTGTGGAATTTTTGCATGAGTGGAATTCTTGCAACTGCCTTTTTGGATTAGATTTTATCATAGTTTTACATTGTGTAAAAAATGTATGACCTGGGGTCAATTAAGTTCCACATGTGCTTAAAAATATTTATATGGTAATAAGTGCACTTAGTGCAGTCACATTTCTTTAGTGTACATTGCAGAGGTACTCCTCTGTAATCCTGTGTGCTTCCTGTATGCTATACTTTGATGGATTTCAATGGGGCTTAGACAAAGTTCAAAGTACTTCAAAAGTACTCAATTAGTAAGCCATCAAAAAAGTTTATGTATAAGACTAAAGTGACCATATTTTTAATGAGGACATTTTAGAAACTGGGATTTTAGAGCATCAGAAGAATTAGGTTATTGCAGGAATGATATGGACCCAATTATGAGCAAAAAATCCTTCTTTAATAAGGTCTGAATGGTCTTTCATAGATTTGGATTTGAAAGGAAGGAGGGGAGGCTTATGGGTGCATGTGCCAAGCATTTTGCAAACTTAGGTTTTGTTATGATCACTGCCTGAGCTATACAAACTGTCTTGTTGACTGAAGTATTAAATGTACTTCAAGCTAAGATATAATTTTTATCCCTCTGGCCCAAAAGGGCATGGGGGATTTTGTCATAGTGAAATCTGTATGCTGTCAGTCATTCTGTCTGCCTGTACCTGTAACCATCAGACCCCTGACCCGATCTTTACTTTGATTGGTTTTGAGTTTGAGGGTGACATCACGACTCGACTCTGCATTTACTCAAGCATTTTGATTGTGTCGCCTTTATTTGCATGCATAAATGCTGCAATTCCAAAGTCAACGCATATGTGCCTTTAAATGAGCTTCATCTGTGTGTCTGTAGACTGTAGTAAAAATGCCTTTACCTTCCTCGAGTCAGTGACGTATAAGTATTATGCAGTGATCACAGCATGAAAACGCGGGTGTTGATTCAAAGCGCTGGCATACCCACACATGCATATAAAGGCGGTCCGAAAATGCACATGCAAAAAATCTGTCTGAACGCGTTGATGTTACTGACTCGAGGAAGATAAATGGAGTATATGATTGGTCACCTTATCCACATACTTGGACACAATTACGACCTTTAGAAACCGGGCTTATGCAGATGCAGTGATGCAGTGAGCGCACCCATGCCCAGCTGCTGTTTATGAATGTGACCGATATCAATCGAGTGGACTTTGAATTCATGCATGGGTCACGTTTCCGAAAACAGCTGGGCATAGGCCCGCTCACTGCATCACCACATCTGCATCTGCATAAGCCCGGTTTTCTAAAGGTCGTAAATGACCCTTGGCAAGAGTCACAAATGTAATCTCAGCATATGAGGTCAAGGGTGGTCATTTGGGTTTATATAACCCAGTGGCATAGCCAGGTGTGTCAGAGGTGGGTCAGAGCTATTATCTCTACAAAATCGGAAAAAATCCATTGCGGAAATCTTGCCATATAGGCTACAAAAGCTATAATTTGTGTGTTATAGCACCCTCTATATGCCTTTTCCCTATAGAAAGACGTGTAGAACTAGATTTTTAAGAAAAAACATATTTGCCCGCAATGAAATTTTTGAAATTTTGTCAAACTTGCACAGGATGTAGTTAGTTGACAATATAATCTAAATCAGTTGTCAAAGCTGAGACGCCATTGATATTTTTTTATAATGATTTTTGTCACAATAAATGAGACCTTCAAACAGCTGTGTATAAATGTAAATTTAAAATGTATAAGCAATTTGCTTCTGTTCCTGTTCTAATTTTGCTTCAGACCAAGAAACCAACAGACATTGTCTTGTGGTCTTAAAGCAAATATGATATGTACGTGTATAACATGCCATGTCATACACCAGTGGTGAACACTGAATTCAAGTTAACAGTTGGGCTAACATCCTGTAAAAGACTTCATTGCAATTCCAACATGAATTCAACTATCTTGAATTAGAAAACTCAGCTGGAAATTTTCAACCATTTTACACATCTATCTAGTGTGACAATCAGATTCAAATAATGTGGAAGTGCGTAACAATAAATATCGATGTAGGTAATGTATACCCCATACTGACTCAAAATACCCTCTGGATAATATCGAAATCTCAAGGATGAGGCTGTGGATCATGATATGCCTTTTTAACATCAAAATACAAATGCCTTTCCCTACTCCACAAGGCCATAAAATCTAGCCATGCCCATATTAACTTAACATCATAGCTTCTGCAATATCATGGGCTAAAAAAGCTTTTTTTTTCAGGCTCTGATGATGCATCATATATATTTTCTCCTTTTACTCAGAAAATTGTCTGAAATGGCCAGGACTAGGACTTCATGCACAAAAATTGAAATGTAGTCAAACTGGTAAATTGTATATTCTGCCAAAATCTTCTAATAATAATACCCGACATTTGCAAAGCGCCTTTTCCCAAGGATTCAAAGTGCTGTTGCCTATTATTATTATGCTGCCATCAGGAAATCGTCACAATCATTTCGCTTCATCTAGGCAGGCAGCTGGCCAAGCGCACATCCCTTTCAGCCTTTAGATTATAATATTCCCCATAACAGCTCCCCAGATTTCGCTTGGGTGAACGAGGCAATTGAGATTAAGTATCTTGCCGAGGGACACAAACACGTTGACTACAGCGGGGCTCGAACTTACGATTTACAATGGTTTAATGATCATGAGTCCTGCGCTTATCCGCTGCGCCACACATGCTCTCAGGCAGAGAGTGTGTGTGTGGTCCAGTGGGTAGAGCATTCGGCTCGTGATCCAAAGGTTGCAGGTTCGAGTCCTGCTATCGCCAATGCGTTGTGTCCCTGGGCAAGACACGTTATCTCGATTGCCTCTCTCCACCCAGGTGTGAAATGGGGAGCTGCTAGGGATATTGTCCATTGAACGCTGCCCAAAGGTATGAGTATGTGTTGGGTATGTATGGCAGCTGACATATATCCAACAGGTAGCGATAATTGTAAAGCGCTTTGATACACGTATAAGGTAATTATGTGAATTCTACAATTAGTATTATTATTATTCTAAAAGTGGTTCAACGTTGTTTCTGAAGTAGCCTAGCCTCTCTTACTGCTAAGCTAATGAAAACTCAGAAAACCCAATAACCATTTTCAAGCATGCTCTTTAGCATATCAAAGAATTTAAGGGGTTTCATTGGTTGCCAATTCGTTTAAAATTTTATTTGTGTCACTTTTATGAATAATTTACATTTTATTGTAAATGATTAATGCATTCCATGTAACTATATGTTAATTGTCCCTGTAATACTGCTTTTCATGTTTGCGTTTCTTTAGGTTCTTTTCCTCCTACAGGGGTTAATGTTACACCATTCAGGTGGTGTTTATTCCTTGTTAGGGTTTTAAAGGTGCAACGAGAGATTTTGTGGCACCCATATATGTTCATATGTAGTGATTTCATATAGATAAGACCCCCAATGATTTCTTAACCTGTCTTTGGTTACAGAAATGCCTTGAAAGTAAAACAAAGCGATCTTCATTTGCTCAATTTCAATATAAAACATAGGCTGAATTTCTTATTGCTGTCTATACGAAATTAGAAATTTCAACAGTTTTTGTACGCAAAGAAATATTTCAGCCTAGTCCTTTCACATGGGGTCATTTTTTGATAAAAACTTTACATTGGTGCGAAAAATTAGAATTTTCATTGTTTTTAGGGACACCTGTTTATGAAATCTCTCGTGGCACTTTAATGAGCCTCTGGGTCTAAGACCACCCAATAAATATATTGTTCATGTTGTGTTCATATTTTGTTCATTTTGCTCTTTTCTGCATTGTTAATATACAGTTCTGATGCTACCGCTAGGAAAGCGAAGGACTCCTTTCTAACTACACCTATAGATGATCTCTATCGCTCTTCTACCAACCCGCTTGATAGCTCAGTATGTTAGAGCGTTCGTGCATGGAATACGAAGGTTCGCCGGTTCGAACCGGGCCAGCGCACATGGGTTTTTTTTTTCAACACTATCGTGCCGCTGGGCCATCTCCAGGAACGATTAATAAATATATAAAGACGCATATTGATCACTGTTCGTACTCTTTCAAGTTCCTAAGCATTCAAGATCGTGCAAAGCAACGAAAGTTAAATCACGTTTTTAATATTGTAACAACAATAGTTCCTTCTTATCTTCGTCAAAACTCACTAGAGTCCTCACATATTCACTCTTACCGTACCGATTGAGTCATCCATTTCATGGTTCCTCGCGTTCATGTATAGCTTTTTAAAAACCCATTCTTTTATACCGCTGATTAGTGTGGAAGGGGGTGAACGCATTCAAAACCATTCGCCCGTGCTGGGCGCTGACATTTTGATATTAGCACGGAAGTAATTTATCAGTTTGGGTGCTTGTTACACACATAATGTCAATTCGATAGCAAACACTCCGCCAAAATTCAGTTGTTTGGATGTTTGTGCTATTGGTGTGTAAATTTTGTCCAAAAAAAAAAAAATACCAATGGCCACACAACGAATGAATGGACACATCAGTGTCTTAGTTAAATAAACCGCCTCAATGAATTACATCGTTTCACCTAAGCGCGCATTGCATATATGAGAAAAAAGAGGATCTTGATCACAATGATCCAGTTACAATATTATTACACCTAGCCACCTCTAACACATACTAATTTTGTAATCACTACCGAGTTAGTGTATATGCAAAGCGTTAAGCGGCACCCACAGTATGTGGAGAAGCGGAAGGCAGCCATTGCTTTCTATTGTTGGTACTCTAGGTTTTCTTTGTGTCGGCAAACATGCGAGACGGTGACTTTCCGACAAGATTACGAACGTTTTGCCTCTCTATCATATAAAGAACCTCTTTGTTTCTTTACCCCCACAAATCCAAGGCATCAGCAATAAAGTTGCATTCAAACTTGCTGTTAAAAAACATCATTAGATAAGGCCTTGAACGTGACCATCCTGACTATTGTTACACGCGTAAGCTAATTTCCAATGTTCAATCAGTTTTCGTTGTCCTTGTAATTTTATTGTTTCATTTATTGTTCCTCGTCCTTTAATGTTTAATCCTCGCCCACAGTCATCTTTATCTTCCGGACCCATTGTAATAAGCCTGCACGTGTAGCCAGGCTTAATGGGCTTTCCAGGTATCTCAACTTTGATGTCTGTATGGTGTGCGTGTGATTATTTTCTTCATTTTCTATGACTCTAATGTATAGCTTGTTCTTTACATCAGGTTGATGCCAAGCACTATTCCAAAATATAAAAAAATCTAAACTCAACTTAAACTTCGCTGACGCCCCCTCATCCACAACGTTTTCCTCCTTTCACCACCCTCTCCAGCTCCCTTCCTCGCAATCTTCTACAGCCAAAATCTTTTGCCAAACGAGGGGTCACTCTCTTCATCGTGTGTCATCTCCCATGGTCATTTCCCACATTTCTCCACCACACTGAATTTGCTTTACTCTCTTCCCACACACCCCACCGGGTCTACCTTACTCCTACCACCTCCCTCTCCACCCCACTCACCAGCACTTTTGTCTTCCCAAGGTTTACCTTCAGACCCTTACTCTCGAAAGCCACCTTCCATTTCCAAAACTTCTCCCTCAGTCGCTCCAATGCCTCGCTCATTAAAACCAAGTCATCCGCATACAACATCTCACTCAGCAAACCTTCTTTTGCACTCTCCGTGACTACATCAATCACAATTGAAAAAATCAATGGCGAAAGTACAGAACATTGATGCACACCCACCTTCACCTCAAACATCTCGGACAAATCAGATCCCAATCGAACTCTCGTTCTGGCTCCTTCATACAAACTCATCACTGCTCTAACCACTACTTCTGGTATCTCTCTCTTCCTCATCGCCCACTCCATCACTTTCCTCGGTACCCTATCAATGCCTTCTCCAAGTCCACAAAACACATATACAGCTTCTTCCCTTTAGCTCGATATTCCTCTTGCAACCTCCTTAAAATAAACACTGAATCTATCGTTCCCTTCCCGGCATAAACCCAAATTGCATCTCATCCACTTCCACTATCTAACGAATCCTATTCGCCAGAACCCTCTCCACAATCTTCATTGCATGCTCCAACAACTTCACACCCCTATATGCACCGCAACTCATTGCATCCCTTTTCTCTTTAAAAATTGTAATTACCACACTCACTGCCCACTCCTCCGGCATCCCTCCTCCATCTAACGCTCTCAGACACAACTCCATCATCACACCAATCACTGTCTCTCCACTCGCACTAATCATCTCAACACTCACATCTGAGGGTCCAACCGCCCTTCCTTTTTTCATTTCTCTTATTGCCTTCACCACTTCGTCCCGGCTGACCCTCTTAAGACAGCGGCTAGGGCCGAACAGTCACCCGTACTTACCGTTTAAATCGCAGTTTAGCCAACTTTGACAGTTTTCATTGCAATCTCTAAGTCCCCAAATAACAGATTAAAAGTTTGCGTCAGAAGTGGAATCGAACCCAGGCCATTTTGATGACAAGACAGCGCCTATACCTGCAACGCCACATACGCGACTGGCAGAAGATCGGTTTTTGTAATACTTAATAAACACATTAACGGAATAAAGCGCACCATACCATATCTTCTTGATTGATGAGGTTACCCTGTCGGCCCCCTGCGCTCTCCTCTTAAGTGGCCCTTCCACCACATCAGCCTCACCTTCTGATCCCACTCATTCAGTATTCTCTCCATATGCTTCTTCCAGACTCACCTCTATCTTCTCAATGAAAATCAACTTTCCATCACTTCCTCTCATACATCTTCCCCCTTCCACATCTCTTCCATCCTTTTTTTCATTGCCTTCACTATCTTATACACCTTGTTTGGATTCTCCTCTCTCAACTCACTCACCCTTTTCTGCTCCTCCTTCATAGCCTTCGCAACCCCTTTCTTTTGGCCTCCCCGGCCCTTTTTCTTTAGCCCTCTATACCTTAACTTATTCTCTTCCGTACCATTTGTTCTCAGTATCCTTAAATGCATCCTTCTTTCTCTGCTACGCCTCCCTCCCTCATCATTTCCACCACCCTGTATCTCTCCTGTCTCTCCTACTTTGTTTTCCCACAACACTTCATCACATGTCCTGTAACACCCTTGCTTAATCACCCCCACAAATCTGACACATCAGACCCCACAGGCCCCTACTCTCATTTCAAAATTTCTTTCTTGTCTCTTCTTCATTCAGCTTCAAACCATACAACCGTGTTAAATTCTCCTGGATCACCTTAACATACTTAAGAAATGTTCTCTTCCTCTTGCCCACCAATGAGACTTTTTAGTGGTTGCCTTTGGCAACGCCTGTATACTACTCCCAGTTCTATCTGGAATAGCTCCTGCAAATCTTAGGAGGAACCTTCAGACGATCGGGCTCGCCAAGAAATGTGGATGAACCTGGTACGTCTAATCCAACCACCAACACCCTTTGATTTGAGGATCAGAGAATTTCACGAAATCACTCTTTGCTACCCAATCCATACACTGCAGTCCCAGTAATCGCCTTCGATCATCTGGATCAATGACATATTGTTTGAGCAATTGTCATCCTCTACTACTTTGAAACCCTAAGCAGTTTGGTGACACCCATCTAGCAGCCAAAGTGGGACCTGATAGGAAACAGGGGTCCACCTCAACAGACTCAGAACTGGCGTTGGTCGTACAAAGAACTAACTTCCTCCACAAGATCGGAGTAGAACATCACCAAACTGCGATTGTGGAAAGAGCCCACAAACCATTACCACATCATCATGACTGTGAGGTTTCCAAGTCCCCAAAGGAGATTCCCAGGCCCTGATCAACCTGGATGAATAAAACTATCAGCTGGTTAAAGATGGACTTTCCACTGTTATTTTTGGACTTGTATTAGAACGAACGAACGCCCACTAACAAAAAAAATCAATATCTCTGTTTCATTTCCTCCTGAGCTAAATGTCCTTTCTTTTGTCCCTTTCTAACCATGTATTTTGCAACACATAGCTCTTTTTTCATCACAAACTCCAACACCTTCACTTCCTTCCAGATTTCTCTCTCCAAACACATTTCTTTCCGTTAACACCTTCCGAGTCGATGCTGTCCTATTAGATTTTTCAAACTTTCGATCGCGTTCCGCAACCCTTCGGCTGCTTATGAAACTTAAGCATATGGTATCACTTGGAAAATTCATAGTTGGATTAATTTTTTTTTAACAAAACGCAAACAACAAGTTTTTTTGGAAGGTGTCTTGTTCTCAACTGCCGAGGTCATATCTAGTGTACCTCAGGGTAAGTGATTGGTCCATTGTCCTTTTTGGTTTATGTTAATAACTGCCTGATTGTGTTTTTCTCCCTGGGCAGGACACGTCTCTTTGTAGACGATGCCCTCATATCTAGGAAATAAATACACCCGAGCACAATGTTATTTTCCAACCCCGGGACCTAGATTGCTCTATCTATCGAGTGGATTAAGACTGAGAACAATGAGTTTTAATAACCACAGACAAAAGTTTATACTATGCATTTCAACATCCAAAGAGCACACAAATTACTCATTACAGCATATGTGGCAAAGTATAAGACACCATCGAATAGTCATGCATACTTGGATATACTATTTAGTAATGAACCTCAAATGGTCAATCACTAATTCAGTCACAAAAGTAGGAATGTTATTGGTGGTCATAGAAGAAATTTTTAAATCATGTACCCCAGCTGTTAAATCTAAACTGTACTTTCGCTCCGTCAACCCTAAATTGGAATACTCTCCTCGCAATGTTTTCCAATACCAAAGAACAAACACCAGGCGCGATCTAGGAGTGGGGGGCGGAGTGGACGGCGCGCCTCCTGGTAATTCGTTTCTGCAAATAATCTTGCAAAATCACATCACCCATTTTGGACAAAGTTTAGCCTTTCAGCCCCCGTAATTTTGACGTTTTTGCAAATCCTTATCCGCCCCTGAACACAAACTCTATATAATATGTGGTTCAACGTGCTGCTGATAGAATGTTGTTTTAAATACTACACCCGAGACTCAAGTGTTGACCGATATGAATCTCCTCCGAAACTGGCAAGACCTTGAAAGTTCGTCGTAAATTTACAACCCGCTTATCTATGATTTGATATGACCTGGCATGAATTTCTTGCAAAACCCATCCGCCAACTTTCGCGCACCCATATTTATCTTACCGTCGTCAATTGGCCTAAAACTACGATTATTCAAATAGCTTCTTCCCTGGACGAGACCCGGCCCCTGGAACAACTTGCCTCACCAATTACTTGACAATTATAATTCAATGCTTTAAGAGGGTCTCGGGTGATTTCGTTAACGATGATGGCAACTCAACTCGCAACCCACTAACCAGTTAGTTCTGGGGGTTCGCTTTTCGCGAAAGCAGTCGTAAGACTGACGTAGCCCTAGTTGCGACGTAAGTTACTACTAAGATTTTATACGCGTTCGTGAAACTTGGACGTAGGCTACGTGTGTCCTACGAGTAAGCCAGATTTACGATTAAAACTTCGTGTGGTCATGAGTACACGTAGTACACTTGTAGTGTGTGGAAAGTGAACAAATCTGAATTTTTCCATGTACAAAATGCTTGTCCATGCATACTAATCACTGTGTGAATTGCTAAGCTCAAATTGATGTCCTTCATATAGAAAATCAATTATGTAATAAAATTCCACATCCGGAATGTTTGTTATACAGTAGGCCTACCCTATGGTACTGCTATACTACACATATAAATATTTACTACATCACAACGTTTCATCTCAACCTTTGTGGTGGAATTTAGTATTTTAGAGGATTAATTAATATACACACAAAAACATTTCAAAATATTTGAGTCAGCCTTAAAAAGTGCACAATTTAGTTATTCGTCATCTATTGACTCGTTCCGAGTTTTTGAATTCTTTACAAAATCAGTGCAAGTCTTTGCTAGTGATTGTATCTCTTCTTCACTTGCTTAACAGACCTTTTCCTGCTGGCTGCAGGCATTTACCTTGCCTGTAATTTTCATTTTCTTTTGTTTTCGTTTATTGGATATAGGCCTATACTACTTTTCATTTTTTTAAATAAAATATTTTTTGTCTTTCCAACCTATAAGAATGACTCCTAATGAGGAAAAAATAGCCGCCCTCATTGGTTCTGAAGTCATTTTCTTGTTCCGGTGTAGGTCTATCTAATACCTATCGAAAGTACACAGCTAATAATAATAACAAGCCAATTTAACGCGGTTCTCATCAACCAGGAGGAATTCTAATATGCGAGGGGTAGTCCGAGTACTTAACTCGTTTCAATAAGTCTGCACTAACCCCAAACCACGCGTATGCTTTTAAAATCCATTAATCCATATTACTAGAACGGCATTCAACACCGACTCGTACCTAATTGCACCCACGAATGCACCCAAATAGAAGACACGTAATAATGATCCTAAGTTATGCGAAAGGTATTCCTACGACTGTCTAACGCCCATTGTTCGCGAACGCACGTAAGTCACAACTTGTAGAAATCGTAACAAGCGCTCAGCAAAAGTTACGTATATACGTACGATTCAAGTTTCGCGGACGAACCCTGGGTCACCGAACTCTAGCGTGATGCAGGAACCTGCTTTGTTGGAGTATAAATGATCCAGAAAACCTTCGATCCTCTTCCCCACATGCCCATTAAAATCACCAGCACATAAGACCAATTCACCACCATTTTGCACATCCCATTCGTCTGACAACTTATCATAAAAATTCCTTTTCATCACGCTTCCTTCCACACTCTGTGGTATAAATGATTGAAGCATAAGTCTAAAGTTTTACCATACGTGTGCGGATATTTAGGTAATATCTTTATTTGAAATGACAGGAAGGTGAAACCTACATTAAATTAAAGCTTATAACTTGGGGATTCAGTTTTAACACATTTTGCGCCCAATTGCGCGTTTTTTGTATTTTCTTTATTTGAAATGACAGAGTTTTACGTACATCAAATTAAAGCTCGTAACTTAGGGATGCAGTTTTTACATATTTTGTGCCCAATTGGGCGCCTTTTCTATTTTCTTTATTTGAAATGACAGGAAGGTATAACCTATGTTAAATTAAAGCTTACAACAATGTGAGGTCAAAGGTCACATACCAAGGTCAAAGTCAACGGGAGATCAAGTTGTAAACAAGGCGATTGGTTCTAATGCAACCTTATACTCATGTTCAAAAAGCATCTACTTTCATGGTTATGATATTATTCTTTTTATACACGTTTCTGTAATTAAAGTGCAACTCAAAACTAGAAAACCATCTACTCTTTTTAAATGCTTTTTAAATGTTGTTTCTTCCATTTCTTGGAACATTATGCCTGGCGACCCGACACAGTTTTTTTTTAATACTTGTTTTAAAGCAAATTCATGAAGTGGGCAAGATTGTAGTAGTTTTGGAACTCGGGGGTAACTACTCTGGGTTTTTATTAAATTTTCAACCCCATACCATTTGAAAACTTTCTAATCTTGGTATCTGTTTTAGGTAAAATGGGAGAGGGACATAAACATAAGGCTGAGTGGTCCTCACTTTGCACTCCCTGGTACCAACAATGATTTGTAATTCCATTAATACAGTTTACAAAAAATTGTTTGCTAATAAATGCCATGGAGGCGGTGTGCTTTTTTCCAAAGGGGGGGGGGGGGCGTTTATTAAAGTCAAAAATGGAAAGTCAAAAATCCCCCCTACCCAAAATCACCTTACTCACGTCTTATTTGTCGCTGATTAACCCATAATACAATGAACAGCATGGTCGGACACTGTTTTTCGCCCACCGCGTCAAAGTTCCATTCTAATACTCTAGTACAACTGGTGCAACTACTACTAGAGGAGGATCAGAATATCAGAGGGCCTTATTTTAAGGAGTTCGTTTACCTCCCACTACAGAAAAGGTTTTGACACCTTTTGGTAGGTAGTATGGACCCTCTACCATCAATGCTAGTAGGTTAGTACTCTCAAATTGTTGTATCAGGCAGGCCGCAGAGTTCTAGAAAGGCCGTTATTTTACGTTCCACTTATGCAACGTCACGTGATTTTGAATATTAATTAGATTTGCACTAGAGATCTAAAAACTACTCGTATCTGTTGACTTTACAAAAATTTGTACAAAATGTACACGGCTGTTAAAGAACCATTCTTGTGATCATCCTTTCAAATCAAGAAAATAAATTTCAATTGATCCAAATCGGAGCTTATGTGGGTAAAATATAAGTGAAAATTAGCTCTTGGTGGTGTAAAAAACTTTGAACAAATTTCACTTAGGAAGTTTATCAAGGCGGAGACCTCTCTCTTGAACCGTACCGATATTGGCTTTCAAATAGTAACAAATTAACATTGAACTTGGGTAATACAGACAGGAACTAGCATTTTATATTCAATCCTACTAAAATGGACGCTACAATAATACTATTTACGGTACTGAATGCCGAGAAAATGGGACGTGCTGTTAACAGGTCGGGTCGATATGACTATTTAACCATGAACTAGTTCCGACGGGCACTCTTGGCTGCAATCACAGATGTGTGTTAATGGGAGTTATGCACCATGCCAAGCACAGGACAATGCAGTTCAATTTTATTAACAATACAGGCGTGGTTTGCGATGCGTTGATTTCCAGCGATATTTCGGATCAGAAATTGTTATATTTCCTTTCACATTTTTATCAGAAATTTTGCTTTATAACTACAACTGGCTTAAACTTTATCTCATTTTAGATTAAGACACCCATTTATAACTATTTAAAGTTTGTAATACAGTCAGGAACTAGCACCTTATGAACACGCTTAGCGCGGGACAAATTCAAATTGCAGTGAACTCGTGCTCGCTTGTATTTACATTTACAGCGATAATGTCTATCGGCGATTTAGAAACTTGGGGCCAAAGATGAGGCTGTGTAGCAAACGTCAGCATCACTGACATCTCTTATGAAACGAGCTTCACTAAAGTTGCCTTGTTTTTAGTTATTAACGAAGAGGTTGCGGTATTCCTGGTATCAAGAACGTTTCGCGAGGTTCTTGGACAATAGTACAAAGAAAACAGCAACACCTTGTTTTGAACTCTGCCTGACTATCGTTATTGTCCGCCATAAACACGGGCTTGACTTTCTAATCATATATATACAACGACGCGTTATTCGGCTTATTCCTTCAGGTGTGATCTAATATTATTGGAAAGCAATTCCAAATATGCAACATAACCCGGGGTTCGAAAAAAAATTGTGGGGCGCTTCTTTCTGTGAAATCTCCTCATTTCATGTCTCTTTAAGTGCCGCAAGCTAACAAAATTCCGTTAGCCCAAGCACAAACACACTTTAAATATAAAACCGTGACACTCAACATATTTATGAGGAGTCCTAGGTTTTCCCGCCAGGGCACCGCTTCTCCATTGCATAACACCCGCTAAAGAATCCTCAAAACCACCAACAAAGCGAGCCACGACATGATAATTACGACGTCACAACCATGCATGATGCTTGTCGTTGATTCTATTCCAACCAATTACTGCACGGGGTTGTGCATGTACGCAGTGGCGTAACGGGCCTGCCCGCTCTGAGGGGCAATTTCCAAATTTCCAGTCGTGGGAAATTTTCCCTCTCACGGGTCAAAATGCCAATTTTTTTCCCGGTCAGAGGGCTAAAAAAGGGCTGATTAGCATGATTTTTGCAAATTTTTTCCCGGTCAAAGTCTTCGGGGGGGGGGGGGCACTGCCCCCTGCCCCCCCCCCCCCCCTCCGCCTGTTAGGCCACTGCATTTACGATCAGAATAACCATGCGCTGTGCCACTAGGTTCCGATAGCTCGTGTGAAGTAATAAGAAAAGGAATATCGAAACGAGCAAACGGTAAATGGAACGGTCATGGATGGGAAATGTTTGAAGAACTTTGGTTTGCCTTGTGTACTTGAGACTGTGAAGATTATTAGAAGACTAGTTCAGAACTAAAACCCACTGACATTTTCGCTAATATTGACTTCGATCTATTGCAACACTAATTGTACTAAGTGTCTACGAAATTATCATGAGGTCAAATAGAATAGCAATTAATTTGAGAATTTGGCACAGGGAAGAGTTTGTGTGCTTTGGTATAGCGCATAACAAGTGCCCAACTAATGGTAATTATTACGCAGTGGCGCGCTTTTCAATATGATCTAACTCTGTTGTTAAGAAGTTCGTTTGTGCCAAGGGGGGGGGGGGGGTTCCTGGACCCAACCCATTAACACTTTTCCCATGGGAGTTTGGATCCTTACACTACACATAATGGTGGTCCCGTAAGAACCACATACCCAATAAAAAGGAAAATCCGAACTTTGACCTATGACCTATGTTCCACATTGAAAGTGTCACTCTCCGAAAAAGATGGTTCGCAATTTCCATCATCAGCACCTCCAATATAAGATTTTGAAGAACCAAATTAATTATATATCGACTCTAGAATAACCAATTAAAATAATCATTGCAAATTAATACCATCTTGTATTTTTCTCAGAAACTTCAAAATCACCTTTGTTTTCCCATAGACCTTATCACAGTTAAAGCACGTCCATGACAAAATTGAAATGATCTATCAGCTTATAAAGGTTTTTTTATTGAATATTATTAATTATTAATTAATTAATTTGCCTCCTAATTGTATATTCTAAGCAAATAAATTATCCCAAGATTTAATTACTTTATTTTTTTATTAGTAACATTCTTGATTTCTTCTATTATTATTATTCTACTGAAGCCCGTGGGCGGACTGAATTTTTTTTAGTATCAGGAGACACGTATTCATAAATCAAACACTTAGCCAACACTTCCTTGAAAAATGTCTTAACCCCGAAAAACGCAAAAATAAAATGTTTGGGTCTATGCCCCCCCCCCCCTTGGGCACTTAATTGTTATGAACCACTCTGTAATAATTGACTAGAAAGGAAAGAGGATTGGTCCAAGTACAGAGCCTTGCGGCACACCACAAAGTATTCAATAGTTTCCCCCCACACCCCTTGGTTTCTGTTACTCCCAGAAATCTTGAGTCCATCCCGGACTTGGTCGTCAATACCATAATCTTTGAACTTTGAAATGAGCCTCTTGTGTTGACTGTTTCCAAGGCTTTGGAATAACCAAGAATAATAATCCAACAACCAAAACCTTCATCCAGGCTCTCATCCACATCAGTATAGTGAGAAGATTAGTCATACAGACAGGACCAACTCTTGGGTGATCCCTGCTGTACTTCAAGAGAGTAGATTGTATATGTTGATGTGATTTCATTAATCTCTCTTATTAGTGACTCAATGATCTTACAATGGTGCACTGTTGTCAGACTGACCGGTCTTAGTGTTACATGCCGGTTTTTTCAAACCTCTTAAAGATAGGTGACACTCCAGCTAGTTTCCTCCCATCATTCTTTGGATGCAACTTCCGCAATTGACTTCTGAAATATCAAAAGGAGTGGAGCTGCCCTTTTCTTCGTATTTCTTTCAGGTCATAGATTGTACTTGATCAATACCTGGGGATTTGTCTGCTTTATCACATCCTCCAGAGTGAAATCTGCGGTAGTGAGCTCTGGTATGTTTGGAATCCGATCTTCTATAGTAAGTGGTTTTCCATCGGGATCATGGGTGAAGATGCTTAAGATATCTGTATTGTATCTGTTTGTTATCGTCAGTTTCCCCCGTTTATTCTCAAGTTTGGAAACACCAGTTTTAACCTTTTGCTTTGCTCTTTAAACTTTAAACTCTTTCATAAGCCTCTTCTCTTGCTCTGCCTGGGCCTTCACATTGATTTTCCTGGTCTTATTACTCTCTCTCTCTCTCTCTCTCTCTGACCATGCTTACAAGTCTTGTTCTTGAAATCTTCCTCCCAGTAGACTTCCTGGAAGTGATCCTTGATCTTGTTTCGTAGGTCCAGGAGAGACCATCTTGATCACTCTTGCCAAGTGGACCATGATGTTCAATAACATCAATCATCTGTTCATCTTTAGAGAATATTAGGTCAATTTGGGATGGTTTTTGAACCCCCCTACTCCTGGTTGGCTTTTCCACATGTTAAACAACATACATGTCTTGAGTCAGGTCATAGAATATCTGTGGTTCAGAGGTTAGGCCTACACTAACTGTACCATTTTTCCAATTGATCTCAGGGAAATTGAGAAGAGGATGATTGACATTTTTACTTTGGGAAAAGTGTGTAATTTGTTCCCTCAAATTCTGGGCTATTTTGGCTTCTGTAGCCAAGGTCAACAAGCAGAGTCTCTTTCCTTTTCAACTTGATTAGACACCATATAGTGGATGAGCCAGGCCATCAAAAGTAGCCTTATTGGTATCACCTGGGGGGGGGGGCAAAGAGGCACTGATACCAGGGGTTCCTAACACTATGACGTACACAAAAATGTATGATGGCCATTATGTAGGGGTAGCTTAAGTGAGCTAGGGGCTCGCAAAAGATTATACAGGGGTCAAAATTGAAAAGTGGTCTAATATGTTGTTGATTGCATACCAAATTGTTCGTATGATCACAAGAAGTAATAAAATGTATAGTTTGTACTATCTCCGACTTACCCCTATGGAGTTAAAGCTGAAAACCATTTTTATAGGTCAAAGGTTAAATTTAGCTTCTACAGGGGTCAAATATTGAAAAATGCTTCAATTTCATTGGAAATGGTCTCATATTATTTGTAACGTAATCACAAGTAAAATAAGGTATAGTTTGGACAATGTACAATGTATAGTTACCAAGTTACACCCAATAACCCCTATACCCCTACGAGGTATAGGGGTAGTACTAATGAGGTGTGTAACTTGTTAATTTCACATTGCAGGTGGTCAAACTATTCCTTATTTTAATTGTGAGAACATTATAAACAATATGAGACCATTTCCACTGAAATTAAAGCATTTTTTAGTATTTGACCCCTGTAGAAGCTAAATTTAACCTTTGACCTATAATAACGGTTTTCGGCTTATAACTCCGTAGGGGTAAGTCGGAGATAGCACAAACTATACATTTTTTTAATCCTTGTGATCATACGAACAATTTGGTATGCAATTCAACAACATTGGACCACTTTTAAATTTTGACCCCTGTATAATCTCTTGCGAGCCCCTAGCTCGCTTAAGCTACCCCTACAGAATGGCCATCGTACATTTTCGTGCATGTCATAGTATGAGGTAGCCCTGGTATAAATGCCTCTTTGCCCCCCCAGGTGATACCGACCAACATGCCTGGCTCACCCACTAATAATAAATTTTGAAAAATGAAGTCATCGAATTCATGGCATACCACTGCTGAAAACGAATCGTCAATATACGCGTGAGTCAAAAAAAAGTATACACTTCCTTGATAAGCTGTGATATTCTATGTGACTAATATTTTCATGAATGGTTGTAATATTTGATTACAGAACATCTTCATGCATCTTTTGATACCTAATTTATGGGGCTATGGTGCATGGGTGACTGCACAGGGGACAATTACTGAAACCATGTCCAATTGTGATTGCGCCAATGTACACAATGAAACCACTGGTTCGAATCATGTGATGTTTCATCTCTTATTACTACCTATGGCGCAATCACAATTGGACATGGTTTCAGTAATTGTCCCCTGTGCAGTCATCCATGCACCATAACCCCATAAATGTGGTATGCTCAAAAGAAGAGGAGGGGGAGGATGTATTCTATTCATAAGTTACAACCATTCATGAAAATATTAGTCACATGGAATATCACAACTTATCAAGGAAGGGTATACTTTTTTTGACTCACGCTGTTGAGGATTATTCCACCTCCTAAATCAGTACGGTAGCCTTGTCCCGACGGAACATAGTACAAATTCCTCAATTGAAATTTCCGCTGTCCATGAATTGCGTTGTTGCACCATATACTCTGGACCCCCTATCAATGTGGCTTCAGCTCATCGATTGTTGCTGCGCCAATTCATCTCTTTTGCTCATCAAACCTTTATTTTGTGTAGTAACGGTATCTTAGATGTTGATTGCTTCGTTCTTTGTATGATGCCCCCCCCCCCCCCACACACACAGGCTTTGGGTCAAGCATAAAGCCGATGTTTCCCCTGCATGTAATAAAGAGGCAACTTAAAAAGGGTCAACTCTTCTAATGTTCCAACATGATGCGGTTGTAAAATTTGTAATATTTCCCAGTATAGAGTGAATCCAGTGAAATAAAGTAAATGTGTTGTTTAAGGACATTGATATGTTATTGTCAATTAAAGGTGCAGGTTCCGATCGTTATTTGGAAACCACCCCGATTTACCCGGAAGTAGTATCGATTTTGATATCAGATGAAAGGCCGTAGTTTCTCATTGTCGTCCTGAATGAGCCCTCAAATCAATCAAATTCAATTTCATTTCCATTCAAAAATAGTAAAAATACCTACATACAATCAGATGGAAGGAGGTACAAAGAAGCACACGCCTGTAAGACATTTTGTACCACCTATACTATAATCCACAATTACATAAATACAAAACAATTACATAAACATAACACAAGTAATATGAAGCAGTAAAAGTACAAAGAATAGTGTCCTAGTGACAACAAGCGATTTTAAAAAAAATCAATAAGTACAGAGGTCTAATGATATCATTTATGCAAAACACAATTTTTAGAGATTCCAATTCAACTATGAAGCTTTTCCTTTTAAATTGGTTGATTGTTTTTGAATCTTTAACATGCCTTGGCAGTTTCATTCAAAATTTTGGGCCTGAATTCAAAAACATTTTTTTGGTACTAAAAAACATATGAACTGGAAATCGCATTTAATTTCTAGTATCATAGTTATGAATTTATTATGATTAGTAAACATTCCATCAAATGAATGTGGATCATATTATTGTTGTATTTGAACATGAAAATCCCTATTTCCTTTGCACATATTACAAATGTCCAATACATTAAATAAACCTTTTGACATGGTTTGGAAGGCGATAATACGAGCTGTTTGAACTAGTTTCTTAAAGCACGTTTTTGAGTTTATAGTACCTGTCAAGAATATACTTTTTTGCATTACCCCATAAAAGTAACCATAATTTAAATATGGTAATATTAGAGAACAATATTATTTCATACAAGAGCTTGTTCCGGCAAAAACATTTCACTTTGTTCAGGTCACCAATATTTCTTGAACATACTTTGCATACATGAGCATGTGTTTTTTCCTTCCATGTTAAATTTTCGTCTATTCATTATCATTCCCCTAAACTTGCTCTTCTCAACTCGAGAAAGTTTGCAACCATCAAGAAAAATATCACAACCGTTGTCTTATTTTTTGTTTGGAATCGAGTCCTAAGAACATCAAATTTGTCTTCTTAGCATTTAATGATAGCTTATTTGCCTTGAACCAGTTGCAAACCTCCTTCAATTCATTAATGTCACTGTAGCACATAATATTTTGACATCCTTATGGGAATAAAACATGTAGTATCATCGCAAATGCAGGAGTTTTAATAATCTGATGTGGTATAACAAATAGTCGATTCGCATAGAATCTAATAAAGAGAAGCGGTCAAGTATGGGATGCCTTGTGGCACACCACATTTGATATCTTGAGTCTCCGATTTTCCTTTGTTTGTACAAACATATTGTTTCCTATTTGAAAGATAACTTTTGAACCAATGGTGGGAAATGACTCTGAAACCATAATGGATAATTTGTATAACAAATGTCATGATCAATCGTGTCGAATGCTTTCGACAAATCCATAAAGATGCCAACCGTACTCATGTCACCAATCCAATAGCCTTAGTTACATCATTTACAAAATCAATTACAGCCATGTAGGTACGAATGGTTTGTACGAAAACCATATTGTTTTTTATATAATATATCATTTTGACAAAAAACTAAACAACGGTTGTATACAATACGTTCAAGGATTTTTGAGATACTGGGTAGAAATGAAAATGGCTATAGTACAATATTTCAGGGTTATCTTTTTTGTATATAGGGACAACCTTAGCTACTTTCAAATCATCCGGGAAAACACCAAAAGACAAGGGTAAAGCATATGTGGACAACGGTTTGCTATTCGTTGCCTACCCACGCCTTAAACCACATCAGAATATATTCTAAAAGAGGGCGAATGTACCCTTTATAAATTGTGATGAGTTCATTTTTACTAAAACCAAATTTCTTTAGAATTTTAGCAATTAAAGTTTAGGTTTGTTGTTGTGATTATTTCCCAAATATTTTTGTCCCAATGGAGATCATAGTCGTGTGGATATGGTCCAAATTATGCCTGACCGTAAAGTTGAGTATATACAGAAGGTTTTTGCTGAAAATGATAGATTCGTGTGGGTAGCATAAGAATCTGCCGGGTGCCACCTGGCATTCTTGGGCTTTTGAGAAATCCAAGATGGCGTCGCCATAAATGATAATTATATATTCAACCCTATATTATCAAACTATGGAGTTAATCGCTATACATAGGTCCAATGAACAAGTGTATGGCACTTGTACATTAAGCCATACTTCAAATTCAAAATGGAAGGACCAAATCTATCATTAACATTACGCCCTATAACAGCAAATACCTGCGATAAAAAATAAACATGAAGTACTTAGATTATGGTGTTAGATACAATAAATGTATCTATGATACTTTTAAAGTTGTAACATGACGTCAATCAATATGGCAGCCAAAAACGTGAAGATCTTCAAAACACTTGACACAAATTTCTAAATATTACCTTCAAGTATAAATTATTGTGTCAATGAACAATTAGAATGTACCTATGATCATAACCAAGTGATACCAGGTAATCCCGATGAATAAAAATGTGTCAAATTACAATTGAGTCTGCCAATTGATGTGACAAAATGTAATTCTATGGTATTTGAAAACTTTGCACCATATTGGTTTTATTTCGATTTTGGCGCATTTAAAACAAATTGAAATGTATGTTGTACATTGGTAGGATCAAAGGTACATTTCTAATGTCATTGGCACATTGATCGATTTGAAGGCTGTACTACTTATAAATTTGTGTCAAGTATTGTTTGAAGATGTTCACGTTTTTGGCTGCCATATTGATTGACGCCATGGTACAATTTTAAAAGGATCAGGAAATATATGATTGTGTTTAATAACATCACCATTAAGTGATTCAAGTCTATTTTATCAGCAGGTATGGTGATTTGCTTGCAATAGGGTATATTTAAAAAGTTATGTTTTGCGCTTCCATTTTGAATTGAAGTATGACTTAATGTACAAGCTGCCATACACTTTCATGGGATCATATAGTATATCTAGTAACTCAATGTTTGATAATAAGGGTTGAATATATAAATTATTCAAATGGCGACGCCATCTGGATTTCTCGAAATGCCCAATGATGCCCAGGTGGCACCCGGAAGTTTCTTATTCTACACACCCTAATATCTAAGTTTCAGCAAAAATTGCATATTACTCAACTGTAGCGTCCACTGAAGGTTCCTACCTTACTATCATATTGAAGCCAATCCCGAGAGGCTTAGCTTGATCAACAAAATTTAAGATTAGCAACCATTGATTTGAAAACTCTGTATTGCTGGCAATATTCTTTTGAAACCTATCTGGAGGGCCCTGGCACTTTGTAGGATTGAGCTCATCTTATTACTCTCAGTCCATTGGCTGAATTGAAATCAAGTGGCTCCTGAAGCTCTGCTTGTTTGACGTGAATACAATTTTCTTTCGCTATAGTTCAGATCATCCCACTTTCCAACAATTAATTAACGGCTAGAAAATTGTTTGGTACTGTAATCGTTGATTTACGACCTGACAACTCTATAGTTCATAACTTTAGTTCCTTGAAGAAGGCCACCACTTAAAATTTATAGCCTGAAAGTTGTTTGATTTAACGAACAAACTGCTGCGGTTTGATAACTGAGAACATCGCACAACCAGGGGGCGATGGATCTTCGGAGAGCTGAATTCATATGCAATGCCTGATAATTTAGTGCAATCCCATCAGGGCCACTTGACTTATAGCATTTGACGCTTTTTAACTGGCGCATATACATCCCAGGGATAGATTCTCATATATAGTTGTGAAAACGTCGCATAATCAATATCAAGGTCATCTTTCGATCTTTGGTATTTGTGGCAAGCTCCTGCCGAACGACCTTTCGAAAAATGTGTTTTTTTGTAATAATGGTCGTTCACAGGGAGTCATTTTTGTAGTAATTTACATTCATCCAACAGTCCGAGGTCAAAGCAAGGTGTTTGGGAAACAATGTGAAAGTCTAGTTAATCGTCCTGTCACGAACCTCCTTGAAGAGGCATGTACAAACGTGGCCCTAAAAACATGGCATTTGGCCCATGTGACCTGAAATGAAAACACTGCTTTTCATATTTTTCCCACCGTGTTTTTGTTTTCCAATTTCTTTTCCCCTTTACAAATTGACAAGTCTGGCTTTTCACAGTTTAATAATTATAAATAAAAAAGGTTGTCTTCTTTCGGCAAATCATTAGCTAAAACCAACACCACAATTGTATACGATTGAATCTGGGTGTTGATTGCCTAACGATTTATCACAAAATCTGCTGTAGAAGCTGAAATGAGGTGTGCACAGATTGGGGCCAATGTCACATTTACCATAAAAGGGGCAATCTCTCTGATATGTAACAAGACGATGTGTTAAGCACCAAGTGAGCTCGCGCAATGTATGATTTTAGATATGAAATTGGCAAATATGCGTAAGTTCTATTGCCGCCAAAGCAAGACATATTAGCAGGTTTTACATGTAGGTGAGACAAATACAATTACACTGGTCCAAACACACCCGCTAGAGCGGATTGTGCTCTGACCTAGTCAAGAACATCATCGTTCATCCCGCACTGCCTAAAAGTTTTTGATGAACAACATTTGGAAGTTGGAAGTGGACCCGCTATATCAAGGTCATGGTAGTTAGTAATCTCAAATTATGGTGTCAATTTTCAGTAGGGCTTCACAACGGGTCAAACTTTAAAATGCTCCAAAGATGTACAAATAAAGGTATGATGGCCCTTTAATGAGTAGATACGTACAAGCTCCACAATTTTGTAAACGATGGAATGACCCTTAATTGGTAAATTAATGAAGGGATTACTAATTGGTAAATATAAATGTTCTCTTTAAAGGTCAATGAAGAATGGCTCCTTCTTGGTAAATGACAGAATGGCCCCTTTAATTGGTAAAGAAGAATAATCTTAATTTGTAAGATGCCCTTCAAATGTAAATACAAATGGCCCTTTAAAATGTAAACGAATGTCCATTTAAAGTGACAGAGAATTTTTTTAAGATATGATGTCTCCTCAAATCGGGATCGTTTGTATACCACCTACCGAGAACTTTGGAAGGTGTATTGGACAAACCAATGTGCAAAGAAACCCGCAAACCTTGTTTCTGAACTTGCCTGCTATCGTAAATCGTTCCCCATAGAAAACCATGCATGCTTGACTTTTCTGTCGTGCACGACATAAACTACTTAATCGTCTCTATGACTAAAGACGGGTCGTCTTCGGCGTTATTCACTTCAGGTGCTATCTAATACTTGTAAGCATTCCAATATGTAAAAAAACCTAGGTTCGAGAAAAATGGGGGGCGCTTGTGTGGCGCTTCTTTCTGAAATCTCTCTTGTCCTCTTTAATAATTCGCAAATGCATGAAGGTCCTGAAATTTTTTAAATTGAAGGAATAGCCCTCTACAAAAATTAAGGATGAAGGAATAGCGCTTTAATTTGTCACTGAGGGCAGAGTCCTTATTGGGTGAAGCAGTAGTAGTCCCTGTAAGTTGTAAACGAGTGGAATGCATCTTTAATTGGTAAATAAATGAAGGGGTGACCAATTGGTAATGAAGGATTGGGCCCCACCCCTATCAAACCCAACGGATGACAATGCATGGAGGAATGGTTTACATGGTAGTACTGGCTTCTACCGTAATAGGCTTGCTTCCACAATAAACGTAAGTTTGCTACCAAAGCTCATCTATAAAAATATAGGCTAATTTGACCTTTGTGCGATGTTGACATTTCGTATGTTTCCCCAGGACCGACCCAGGGGAAGCAGGGGGACTGTAATTAACGTGGTTAGTAGGGGGTTGTACCTTGCTACACTATATCTACAAAAAGATATGGCCAAATGTTGAGCTTTGTGTCAATGGTTTCCCCACCCTGTCCGACCCAGGGAAGACCCCCGGGATTGAATTATATGGTTCAAAGGGGCTTGTGCATTCCTAAACTATGCATACGTGGTGGTGGGCTACACAAGGCTCCATGTGATAAAAAAAGATGTTGCCGCAAATGTTGACTTTTTTGTGAAATTTTGACATTTTTTGTATATGGTTCCCGTTTCCCCACTCCTGTCAAACTCAGGGGAGGAGGGCCTGGGGGAAAATTATATGGTTAATAGGAGCCTTGCTCTCCTACAACGCAGCACCCCAGTTTGGCTTTATCACCTAGCACATCTAGAAAAAAGATATAGCCACATGTTGCCCCACATGGTACAGGTCCATCCATCCATCCATCCATCCATCCATATCCATCCACCCACCATCCATGTCCTCATCCATCCATCCAGTATAAATATAAATATAGGCGGTGGTAGTAGTAGTAGTAAAACTTTATTTATTCAGGGTAACTCAAATCAGTTATACAAACTGGTCTCACATGAGACCCTGATGTACATATATAATTACAAGTGAAAAATAATAAACATTTATACATGTTGTACAAACAATGAATTTATGTGATAATGTTGGAAACAGATGAATTAGAGCAGCTAAAAATAAGATGTCAATCAAGGTTCCTTAAATACATAATCATACAAGGAAAAGATACCAGCAGCAATTTATCATTGGAACTGTAAAAAAAACAGCAGCATAAAGCAAGATTCAAACACAATATAATTTAAAAGTGTTAACATTCATATCTGAAAAATTTCTTCTGCGGACAATGGGGTGAAAGTTATTCCACATTGATTCAGGCACCTCTGTATTGAATGTCCGCGTTCCAGGTATGATACTCCAAGTAGGTATGACGAGTGTATTCATGATTGGCTACGAGTATTGTGGGTGTGAATATTAGAATAAAAGTAAATGGTGATGATAAGTAAGAATGAACATCATTTTGGACAGACATTTAAAGACAAGAAGAGAATATGTTTGCTCAATCTGCACTTACTTTATCCGCAGACAAGGTGCTCATCATATTCACAAATAGGTGTACGAATGTCAGCGGAAAGTAGCACACGGGCAAGTGTTGTTTTGAAGAATTTGGAGAATTGCTATTTCAAATTGCAGTTTTGACCAAACTGGACTGCAGTAATCAAAGTGTGGTAAATCAGCTTGGCAGGCAAGCAGATTAAGAGTAGGTGAGGGGAGATAAAACTTAACTCTGCAATAACACAATGCGTTAGCAATAATAGAGGCGATATAATGCAATCTGATTATCAAGTTAAGTTTGGCTCGAAAATGACACCAAAGTACTTAAACTTGTCGACTCAATCAATACTGTCAACAATATAGTAAGAGAAAAGTTTTGAAAATTGCTCAACCATGTTTTTGTTCAAATCATGTAACTTTGGTTTTGTATTTTTAGGTAGCTTGTTGGGCGCTTCAAACCAATGGCAATAGCAGCAAGTTATCATTCATAATCAATTTGGATAGAATTTGAGGCGGATGAGCTAAGGAACTACGTCCAGTTTGTCACGATTACGCTTATCGCCGCAACGATTGCAACGATAGCTTTTTGTATCGTGACCTCCCCCGTTTTATCGTGCTGAAGCACTTACACACTGTTAGCTTTCAGGAAAGGTTCAAGATACGGGGGCGGCGACAGAAGGATTTAACACCCTACATTTACGAGAGTCCAACCTGTCTACTGACACCTTTGAGTCTTAAATACGTAATTGGCCTACTTCATGTTATTGCCACTGCAACCGAATTAAAACTCCACGACCAACAATAGGCGGTGATCAACACAAACTATCTGCAGCATATCAATATGTTGGCGAAGCAAAACTTATCCGTTACTACCCCTGTAGCGACATAACGTAATTCTTTTGGTTTAGGTGAAATCCCTTCCAAACATACAATTATTACATATTCCATAAACATAGACTTTCTGTCCGCACCACAATAGAGTTGTTGTCATCAGCGTAACTGACCATGGGCATTAATACAATAAGAGAATAGTGACATAAATAGATACCAAAGAGACCCAAGATTGAATCCTGTGGGATGCCACTTTGATATTCGAAAATCAGGATGGAATTAATACTTTACAGCTTGATTCTACCACCTAGATAAGATTTGAGAATTGAACCATCAAGGTATACCAGTGACAAAACCATAGTTTTTGTAGTTTTTGAAGGAAGTTGTTTTCACGGGTCAAATGGCCTTTTTTAAGATCAAGGAATAAGGCAACAGTTACTTCTAACCCTATTTCATATTATTTAATATTCCTAAACATCAATGAGAGTGGTAGTAGTAGACTGCTTGTGTCTAAAACCAATTGGCATGAATTAAAATGTTATATGTTTCAGTCACAAAAATGGTAAAGCTGGTTGTGAACAACACGTTCAATAATTTTTTGTACCTGTAAATGGACTTTTTCCAAAATTGATTGCTCTTTACATCAAACATTTTCTCCATACATAGACATGAACAATTTATTTTCCACCGCAAATATTAATTACGATAGTGATTTTCATACTCTCATTTTAAAATTTTGTATTTTTTGACTTTTTTTAATTTGGGGGGGGGAGGAGGTCGGATTTATTTGGCATCCCTCGGAACTGTGGTGGTTACCATTCCAACTCAGATGCTTTGCAGTGCAGCTTTGAAGGAGTTTGTTTTTGGTTATTGAGGTCAATATTTCAGGGATTCATTCCTCTCTCCCATTTTGCGGAAAAAGGAGTGAGATGAGAATTGAGAGCGAGACTGTGGTATAACAAGCTGGTTTGGTTTACAACTTCTCGTTATCATCTCAGTGAGGTAACTAAGAATCATTTTACTGGTGGGCCAACTAAAAATTAATTGAGACCCAAAAAGTATGCAAAATAATTTACTTGGTGGGCCACGTTATTTCCCAGAATTCCTCAACCAAATTTGCTATTTATAAAAACAAACACACAACAAAAAGCTTATAGTGTCAACAGTGGGTTATTTTATTGAACTTTTACGTATTAGAAACCACATCTGTACAAGATTTACTTCCTTAGCTTATATACAACATCAAAAGACCAAGACATTTCCAAAAATGCAGCTTCCATTTTTTGTCATTTTTTTAGCCTATTTAAACTCCTTACCAATGTATTAAATCACAACTGAAGTGAATAGCCCCATCTCAGTCTTTTTAGTATAGAAAAGATTGCTCCCTTGTGGGTTGGGTGGGAGGAGCAATAACATATGAAATGGAATATGAGTGTTAAGGGCGCGATTCGAACCCAGGAGACTCGGTGACAGAGGACTAAAAAATTAGGTGTCTTTGGTGAGAGAACACCAAATGCCAAGATATTCAGGTTGGACATTTGCAAAATTTTTCTTCCAAAACTGTTGGGGCCTTTTGGAAGTTTGCAAAACTTTCACCCAACGGGGTCTTTGAGGACAAATTTTCAAATGGTGTTCCAAAAATTATGGGTCTGTGAAATGACCAATTTTCCAAAATATATGGGTCTTTGGTGAACAGCGATGCTGGAACTGGGGGGGGGTCTTAACGCTTTAATGCGTGTCACTCCAGATGGAGTGCCCCCCTGGGATTTATTTTTTATATGCCTTCTCTATAGGAGCTGACAACAACAACCATGTTAAAATAATGGTTTTTATTTTGCTTTTTTCCGTTTGTTTGTTCAAATAAAACCTTTAAACGTTCTCGATGTGTACACCAATCAAATGTAAGAGATTTTGTATTCTAAAAATATATTTTTGTGGTGTATTGATGATAACTAGATATCCTGAGCTAGTGAATGTATTGAAGACAGGATTTCAAATGTACCTCAAATGTTTTGTGCAGGACCTCATGAACATGTCAATGTGCTAACGCTCCGTAACTAAACATCCTATTTCAGAACTTAAAGAGAAGGTTGAAAATGTAATTCTTTTAGTGAAGAAAAGTTGGAGGGATTTGAGGTCTAGATATTAATGATTTTAACTGGTATCACTTTTCCTGCAAATCAAAATAGGAGTAATTATAAATGGAGTGCCAGTTCAACTTGTCCTAATAAAATCCAAAGTGGAGTTAAGGCCCCATTTGGATATGAGCTCTTCATATTTAGATAATACAGTTTGTGCTTTATTTCAATAATTTGCATTGTAAAATTAACTATGTACATAAACTTTCAACTCATTTGTTTTATGAAACTGTGTTTTTCAAACTAAATTTCATTTAAATTTATAAAAAAAGAAAAATTAAAAATTTTTTAATTCATAATTCACAATTTTAGTATTTTTTTTTTAGTTTTTACTATAAACAAATAATCCCACGATATTCGCAACAAATTCACAATAACAAAAAAAATGCCAGAAACAAAATCACTCATCGCACAAACACTCTTTCTGAGTGTTCCTAAAAATACCATTTGACATTTTTATATGGCAGATTGTTACAATTACTAGAATTTCGCGGTTGTCTCCGCATTTCGCGCTCGCTATATTCAAATAATAAAGCGTGGGCCGCTCATGACCGTTGACCTTGGCATATACCGTTAACCTCATCAAACATAATAGGAGGGAATCCCTTGGATGCACCTATGACAGAGTTTGGTTCCAATTGAACTTCAATCTTTTCATTGAGGTCAATTAAAAAAACCTAACACATTTTTTTAAAAAACTAACATTTTAGCATATTTTTCCAACTTGCTCTCACTGGACCTTGATCTTGTATATGACATTTGACCAATACCATATGAGGGAGCCCATGTTACACCCATGACACAAGTTTGGTTCAATTGACTTCAACATTTTTAATTGATGTCAATGAAAAAAATAAACATTTTAAGGGACACACAACATCCACATACAACGAGTTGCTAAGTGTCCTCCAGCTTGGAGCGCGGCCACATAAGTAATTTGATACAAATAGCCCATTTGTATTTAACTGCATGCAATAAATAAATATTAATACATCAATATTTGTCTCTTTTCTACACACCTCTTTTTTTTTAGTATCTGCCAGACTCTACACTTTGACTGCAATTATTATTATTCCCCTTTCCCAGCTAGTGAAGCCTTCATTCAGTTCATTCACTTACATCATCAAATCATATGCAATATTGAGGGCCCCCTTCCCCGATCCTAAGATCAAATCCACATGTTTTCAAATACTAATAATTCTATTGAATGTGTGAAGTGTTGCTGCTCAGTAACTTAGTCATTTATTTGGGGAGCACTTTTGGTATGATTGAAAAGAAATACATTTTAAGTTATACTGATGATGAGGCAAAAACCAAAGGAACAAAAAAACCAAATTTTGTCTCAAATAGGTCATTGATTTTGGACCATTTCACTGCCTTTTGGTTTTGTTTTATTTGCTGAATGCAACACTTGGGCTTTTTGGACAGAAAACGGCCAGAGAGATATTATTACGTTTAATATCCCAAATCAAATGTTTGCTTTTATACATTCATCATTCCAGTAACAACATGGTTCACAACTAGTTTTAATCTAAAATAAAACAATAACAAAAGTGCAGTGCATTTTGTTTTGGAATTCATCCTCTGCAATAAACTTGCATTATTATTTGGACTTGTAGTGCAATTTGATTTAGTGTTCCGTCCATCCCACCGGCTTACTTGCGACTTCCCTTGAGTCCCATGAGGTTATCATTATTTTGTTTGTATTACTACACACAACAGGCAGGATTTCGGCCATATTCCAAGCCTTACAATAAGCACAATTATACCCTCCCTTCCTGTCTTGTGTCCTTTAAAGAGTGGGATTTTCATTTAATTAGAAGGCCCGTTAGTAAAGTTGTCACTCCAATTACCTGAATACCATAATTGTAAGGTGTACAGAGTTCACACACTGCCTATTCAGATATTGCTTCAATTGTTCCCGACTAGTTATTAGCAAGTCATTAATTTAACTGAAATACTGGCAATTCATAAATATATTTTGGCCAGATAATTTACTGGTGGGGCGGTCAAACATTAACTGGGTGGGCCATGTTGGGTCATTGGGCAGACTGAATTTTACTGGTGGGGCCAAATATTAACATGGGTGGGCATGGCCCACCCTTTCGATGTTATTACCTCCCTGATTCATGCGGTAGTGATGATGGAGTGCTTGTAAGCGAGGAACTCTTGAGGACTAAACGAATGAAATAGTTAATTGTTGTGAAACAAACCAACTGCCTGTCTTCCGCCCTTTTGCGCGAAGAAAGTGTGTGTTGCATGTTCTTACATTGTTGTGAGCGGAGCTGGTCTACTGTAGTCTTGAGTAATGGCACTGTCAGCCCTGCATGGACCCCTCGATCAATTCATGTATTTCTTGGTGTGGGGCGGGAGCCATACAGAGCTGCAGTATTCCATATGAGGGCGAATCAGGCTCTTGCAGGCCTGGGTTTTCACATGAACTGGGGGCGTTAGTCAAATTTCTACGAAGAAACCCGATTACACTGTTGGCTTTGGCTGTAATTTTATCTATATGGCAATTCCATTTCATGTCAGATGAGAGAGTGACACCAAGGTATTTATGGTGTTCTGTTTCTGACAATCGGCGACCAGATAAAGAATAGGAATGGATAATTGGAGACCGTACGTTTTCTTGTGAACCGGATGACGCTGCACGTTTGAAGTTCATCTGCCATTTCCTTTCCCATTTTTCCAGCTTGTGGAGGTCTTCCTGGAGGGTATGGCAGTCTTTATTGTCTTCAATAGGATGAAAAAGTAAACAATCATCAGCAAATAGGCACACGTTTGATGTTAATCCATCTGGGAGATTGTTTATATAACACAAGAATAGAAGCGGCCCCAATACTGTGCCCTGAAGCTACATGCACTAGTCCATCTAGAAGGACCCTCCTCCCACTGACCTAGCCACCGAGCGCGTCGCGCATCGCGCTCGGTGGCTAGGTACCACGGGGGGGGGGGGGGGCAACGGGAGGGATGAGGATCCTTCTGGATGGACTAACATGCGCTGGCTTTGATGATCTATCTTGAACGACGACAGTTTGATTCCGATTGGTAAGAAAATCGGACATCCAGGCGAGTAAAGATCCCCGTATGCCATAGAATTTCAGCTTGTAGAGTAAGCGTTTATGCGGGACTGTGTCAAACACTTTGGCGAAGTCCAACACAATGGCATCGACTTGTTTAACTTTGTCAGCTCCACTAAAGATGTGATGAATGGTAGACAAAAGTTGAGTTTCACAGGATCGGCGTGATCTAAAACAGTGCTGGTGATTACTCAAGATGTTATACTCCTCAAGATGATTCATAACATGGCGGAAAATGATATGCTCGAGCAGCTTGCAAATCACTGAAGTGAGTGAGACGGGCCTATAATTGGATGGTTCTGTTCTGCTACCTTTTTTGTACAGTGCAGTGATATTAGCACATCGCCAGTCTCTAGGAAGTTTCCCTGATGTGATACTTTGTGTGAAAATGATCTGTAATATGGGAGCAATTTCCTCTGCACACAACTTTAACACATGGGGATGGATTCCGTCTGGTACTGGAGCTTTAAATTGGTAGCATTAAGTTCCCGTAGCAACTTGGCAATAGAACTGGTGTTGATTATGAGGTCCGACACGGCTGGGAATGAGCTTTTGCCCAAGGAAGGAATGTTGAAGATGTCTTCTTTGGTAAAGATTGACTCATATTGTTTGCTAAGTATCTCAGCTTTGTCGGATGCATTACTGTTCAATGAACCATTGCTCCAAAGTGCAGCAATACCACTTGTGTCCCGTCTACGATGTTTTATGAAGGACCAAAACTTTTTGACATTAGTCTGAAGTGATTCAAAGATTATTGTTGAAAGGTACTTCTGTTCAGCCTTTCGCAGTTCACGTTGGACTTGTTTCCTTAGCCATCTGTACCGTTTCCACTGCCGGATGGAGTCAGAAGATTTTGCAGTGCAGAATGCTCTATTCTTCTTCTTATCAAACGGCAAAGAGATCTGGTAAGCCAGGGAAGATTGAACCTGGAAGACTTTATTTAAGACGGCACATATTTATCAATTGTATTACGCATCATATTCACAAAGCTCTGCCAATTTTCATCGACTGATTTATTGTTGCATTTTTCCTCAAACTCCGCTCTGAACTGGTTCAGGTCTTCTTTAAGACCATCTTTGTCTGCCTTATGCCAGTAATAAATCTTTCTGCGTTCGCTCTTTTGAACACAAGGTCTAGCCTTTGCATCAGCAATAACTTTGAAGTGACCGGCTCAGTTTTTATAGGTTGAAAACATTCTGGATTAGAGACACACCAGAGATTGAGGATATTCTTTACACTTGTTGATCTTGTTTGATGAATATGGTTTGATTCATGTGCAAGCTGAACAAGGGAAAATCATCTAGTAGAGTTAAAAGATCATCGGTTAACGCTGCTGGATAAATGCATTCAAAACTGGGTTTACGACAAGGTATTTTCCAATCAACATCAGGATTGTTAAAGTCGCCACCAATCCAGACCATGGGGTTCTTCTTCCAATCTAACTTGGTGAGTGAATCACGAAGTTTAAGGATGGGATCGGATCCTTTGTTGGGTGAACGATAGAAACAACAAATATGAATTGGTTTGGCATTGGTCATCTGGAGAGAGATCTATATCAAGTCTGCGTCAAATCCAGATGGGTTGCAATCAAATCATTCCTAATCATTTCTCCCGTGGGAGAGCGTGGTCTAGTGGTTAGGGTGCTTGCCTATGACGCAAATATACCAAAACAAAATCCCGGGTTCGAATCCCGGTGGGGTCACTTGCTGGGATTCACTCGGGTGCTCAATTCTGGATTTAATCTGAATACGAGCTATTGATTAAATACAGAATACCGCTCTCCTCCATGGTTCACTTGGAATTGGACAAATGAATCATGAAAGCATCCCGTCCTTCGGAGGGGACGTTAAGCCGTCGGTCCCGTATACAGAGAGTCACAACTGTACATGTACATCGCAGTCAGTGTCGAATAAGAGTAGGGTGTAAACCCCTGACTGCTCCCAATCCGCCCCCAGTTTAAAAAAAAAAAAAAAACGCGGGCCATGTTAGGAGCGTCCGTATCATAGATACACGCGGCCCCGGATCAGCTAACATAGTTGAACAAATCCTGACACCACCACAAGCTATTACGAATGACTTGTGGACACGAACGAACGATTCCTAACGGCGATAAAGACACCACCGTTCCTCCTACGAACTGCTATTCTATCTTTCCTGTAGACGGTATAGTTGTCAGGAATACACTCGTTATTACCAATGTCAGGTGTAAGCCACGATTCTGTCACTAAAATTATATGAGGATCTGAGTCTTTCACAGTTTTGGCAAAAGCTTATTTTTTTCCAAAGAGGCCACCGCAGTTTAATCACCATGACACGAATGTTGATGTTACTTTTAGAACCTTTGGGGGTATGGCGAGGTAATTTTGGTTGAGGGGAAGATGTAGCCACCGGTCTGCTAAATTTGCTTGGAGATTGACTGAAGTTCATACTGGATAAATTTATGCTGTTTGTATCATCACCTGCATCACGATCTGTCAAGACTGTGAAATTGTTTTCATCCAAAAAACTTGATGATCCTGATTGCCAAAATAATGTGGAACTAAAGTTTGGAAGGCCACACGTAAAGCACGACCAAGACAAATTGGAATGGTCAGCGAGAATTTGGTGCATGTCCTCACTCATTGGGATACACTCACGATGCATCCATACATCACAGCACACAGCATTACCGTCTTGGCCAAATCTAACAGCTTTATTGCAGATACCACATGGATACTTGCAGCGTGGTCCAGGGTTCGGGTGGATATCACCAGCCATGCAGATACCACATGGATACTTGCAGCGTGGTCCGGGGTTAGGGTGGATATCACCAGCCAGGGATAGCATGGCATAAAGTTGTAACATCATAGCCAGCTTATAGATGTAAGATATGGAGTTAGCTTTGGTCACAAGGTTGATATGCATGTTGATAAGCGTGTAACTTGGTGAAAGGATATTCATCACACATGTTGCGGATTTAGAATTCTTGCTACGGTCAAATTCAAAAGCAGGAACAATTGTATGTTCACCAAAATATTTCAGTTTGTCTACCAGTATTGGAGTTGTGGTTGTACAAGTACTAGTTAAAAACTTGTTGATTAAAACACTCGGGTTCATTTCACAAAATTGCACATCATTGTCACAATGTAAAAGTTCACTAAATTGCACATCACGAAGGTAGTCAAATGGAGAGAAACAATTAAAAACGATCCCACCTGATGTTTGTTGGATACTTAACAGTGGACTAGGAATATCACAGAAGTTATGATGGATGATGTTCACACCTGTAGACAACAGTACAAATACATTCAGCGTCATTGATGTCCATACCAAACTGCCGAATTTTGCTACCTCAGCGGGGGCCATCTTGGATATTCCAGCAGCAGGAAATCTTGATTAAAATTGGTTAAAAACTACGAAGAACAAATACCTAACTCAAGAGCCCGGTGGAGGACAAATAAATACTACACAAGAATATATTTTCAAGTTGAAAATAAACAGTTAAAACTGCAAAAATATTGCAGAGGTCTGAGCAAAACATCCACACACAGCTCCCTCTATTGCTCATTTTGGTGCTATAAGCAGGCGCGGATCCAGGGAGGGGGCGGAGGGGGCGCCCCCGGTAATTCTGCAAATTCTTGCAAAATCAGCTCATTTTGAGCTATTTTGGACCAGTTACAGCCTTTCAGCCCCCCGGTAATTTTGACGTTTTTCAAATCCTGGATCCGCCCCTGATAAGTCTCATGATACGGCCATTTTTCTGTCATAACTGTGCGAAAACGGTTTAATGCAAAATCAAAAAGCCATCGAAAGAAAACGGTTTACTGCAAAAGACATCGAACCATAATCGACTCTAATCAATCTTGTCCGTCAGATGCTTGCAAAGACAGCGATTATTCTATTGCGAAGTTCTGGCAAGTTTGCTCGTGGCTCCTGTACATATACTTCACGATTCCCTTGGCGAAGTCTAGCGGAGTCAAAAATTATCTGGGGATCTTCGCAACAGAATAACCGCTGTCTTTGCAAGCATCCGCGGACAATAATGTTTCGAAGTCGATTATTGAAATGGAAAAGAGAACGCAAGCCTGCATCCGTCTTAGAGGCTGCCAACTTCCCCAAGCGGGGGGGGGGGGGGCGCAGAGCAGCGCAGTAAAGAAGAATGAGGCAAGATATTGGAATTTCTAATAATCTAAACTAAATTTTTCAATAACAGAGCGGACCTTTGTCGCAAAAACAAAAGAAACCATAAACAAAAGAATGAGCTTGAAGACTATACTGAAAGAGTAACAATCCGTGGATAAAATGAAAAAGTGGTACAAATTTTCAATCGACCATAACTAGGTCAATAAGTGTCCTTTTGGAAAGATTCTGATATTGAAAAGTTTAGTTTTATATAATCATTAGAAAATCAATATCTCATTCTTCCAGCTGCGCTGCTCCCCCACCCCCTTGGAGAACTTGGCAGCCTCTAAGACGGATGCAGGCTTGTGTTCTCTTCTCCATTTCAATAATCGACTTCTAATCATCTTGTCCGTCGGATGCTGGCAAAGGCAGTGGTTATTCTGTTGCGAAGATCCCCAGATTTTACTCCGCTAGACTTCACCCTAGGGGAAACATTAAAGAGTAAAGTGTATGTACAGGAACCACCAGCAAACTTGCCGGAACTTCGCAGTAGAATAACCGCTGCCTTTGCAAGCATCCGACGGACAAGAATGATTATCATTCGATTATTGAAATGGAAAAGAGAGTGCAAGCCTGTACCCGTCTTCATGGTAGAGGCAGCCAAATAGGGGGGGGGGGGCAGAGCAGCGCAGTAAAGAAGAATGAGGCAAGATCTTGGAATTGAAACTAACCTTTTCAATGTCAGAACTGATCTTTGTCGCAAAAACAAAAGAAACCATAAACGAAAGAATGTGCTTGGAGAAGGTGTAATGTCTAAAGACAGCTCAGACAGTAACAATCCGTGAATAAAATTAAAAAGTGCTACAAATTTTCAATCGACCATAACTAGGTCAATAAGTGTCCTTTTGGAAAGATGTTTTCGGTGTCGGAACATACTGAAATGCACTTTTCAGTTGTGTAGTAATTTGTATGGTTTACTTTTTTCTTTTCGTGAAATAGAGGGTGTTTTGAGGGTTTCCTTTTTTTGAGATACCCGGTAGAAGATGTTTGGTTCTGTGCCGGCAGCTGCTGAGCAATTCGTTTCTGTGATTCAAAGTAGCCATGTGTGGCTTACAGGTTATAAAATATTTTCTGTTAGACAGAGATTGCACCATTTACTAGATGTAGAGTATGGTTTGCTGTGGGAAAGAATTTTCCATTTGATAGAATACTGAACATTAATATCAATTAATGACCAAATGTATTGGCTAAGAGCAGTTGCGTTCTTTGCTATTAATTTCTGAAAGTACTTGTATGTCCGTTATATCTAGTCTTGAAACTGTTCTCGGTGAGGCCAACATAGGTTCCTTCTTTCTTGTTATCATGTCTTGTCACTGTGGCTTGGTAGATGATTTCTGATGAAAGGCATTTTCATTCCAGGGGCACGTGTTGATCTTTTTGCAGTTACAAGTCCGGCTGTTCTCCACTGGTTTCACTGGTCTTGTTGCAGTTGCCAGGGTGGATTTGGTAGTTTATAAATGTTTTGTATTTTATGCTCTGTTTTCTGATGTTGTGTGGTTTCATGCGCGGTGATCTATATGAAATGGCGCTTTATAGATGCCCAATTGTATGTATGTATGTACAAAGACTAGCCAATTCTGGCTTATGAGTGACACACCAAAAATATACACACAAGTAGTGAAAAATAGCACACAATGTTCAAAATGGCCTATTATATAGCTTAAAAACAACAAAAACACTGTCCAAAATTAAAATTTTGGCTGATCCATCCACCGTGTGTCTTGTTATCACACCTCTCATAAGTAGGCCTAACCCCACAATGCAAAGGTGCAAATAATTGGCCGGCAACGCGCCAAAGCAGAGGGTGAAAACGTGAACACACCATGGAACAGCCAAAAACATTAAACATAATAAATTAAACATATACTTACATCACAAATGTGTCTTAAAATAGATGTAAACAATTGATTTACGTAGACTAAGAATATTATTTGCAAACTTTGCAGTTTTATAACAAAGGCTGTCGTCAGACATAATAAATAAGAATCTATCATCGTCAGGAAGTTCAGTGAAGGATGGGTTTATATGAGCAATATCATTAAAAATACATCGCAGTCCCCGAACCGCGAGTGTCGTCTACTACCGTCGCGGCTTGTGAATGGTACATGAGGTCACGAAGGTCACATGAGGTCACCAACTTGTCACCCCCGTCCCCCAAAAAATCCACCAAGTTGACATCATCGTAGCCCTTACGGAACTCACACAGCATTGACCAGCCAAAGGTCACATGAGGTCACATGGGGTCACCAACATGTCACCCCTCACCCCACCCTCTCCTTTCCACCAGGTTACATCTTCGTAGCCCTTACGGGACTCATACGTTATACGGCATTCAATATATTAAGGGTTAACATGTTCACCACAGACACACACACAGGCGGATACACAAACATACGACCAGAGTAATCCCTATTAGCGGGGGACTGTAGTGAACAGATCTTATGTGAGTGTGCAAATCCGGATAAAATTGTGAATTTTGGTACACAAGTACTTTATACATTGATAATAAAAAAAATGATGGAAGCACTTGCCACACCCCTTTTATGGTCCCCAGCTTGGATTTCAAGGTTACACAAGGGTAAAATTTTTAAAATGTTCCGATTGTGTTGAAAAGCACATCATGATGTCTGTCTGGTTACAAGGATTCCAAAAAGGTATAGTTTATACTACCTGTGACATATAGTTTATAAATTATGGGGTAAAAACTGTAAAAATGGTAAAAAAGTCAATTTTGGTGTGTACAGGGGTCAAAAATTAATTGCTCCAATTTTTGTAAAATGTGGTACAAATTGTTGGTTTAGCTCATAGAATGAAATATAGGAATAGTTTTGACTATCTTACGTGTCTGGTTATTAACCAAAATGACGAATAAAGTCAACAGCTATTGGCAGCTATTGGATTCTATTGACTTGTGGCCTATTTTGTTGGGCAACGTGAAAACTAAGCATAACAGATAAGACAAATTATTACTTATTTCAATCCTTTAAGCTAGGGAAACAATTTGCACCACATATTAACTGAATCAAAGCGACTTTTAACTTTTGACCCATGTACACATTAAAATTGACTTTTTCACCATTTTTACAGTTTTTACCCCATCCCAGATAGCACGCATATATTGGCCCAACAATGGTTCCCCATCGGTTATCTTGGCATCGGCATCACGTGGCTAACGTATATTGGGCCACTATTGGTTTTCCATTGGCAATGTGATATCGGCTACATATCGGCATCCTTTAATGGTCTAATATTGGCGCATCATAGTGGCAATCGACCAACAGCCAATATAGAGCCAATTATTGGGATAACGTTGGCCCAATATTGGCTTAAGGCTAATTGTTTGCCTAAAATAGCAGGGTGAGAAAACAATAAAAACATACAGAAATACGCTAAAATCTCTCAAGGACGATTGTTTTGATCAGAACACAATATTTCAAAAATATTATACTATATAATACCAATTTCAATAAAAAAATAAACTATTTGACTAGCTCAAATTATTTAATTTATTTAAATAAAGCAGGTTGAAAATATATTTATTTTGCCAATAAAAAATATTGATATATTCCCAATATTGGTTCAATATCTATTACCAAGAATTGGCCCAATATTGTGCCAAGATTGGCCCGGGCCCAATATTGGTCCAATTTTGGGCCGATGAGCAAATAATATTGGACCGATAACTGTAGCCAATACTGGTCCGATATTGAGTATATATTGGGCCTATATTGGCCCAATATCTCCATGTTATCTGGGCTTGTAAGCCATAGATAGTGTAAACTATATCTTTTTGGAATCCTTGTGACCAGACAAACACCATATGGTGTGCTTTTTAACACATTCAGAACATTTTAATTTTTTTTACCCCTGTATAACCTTGAAACCCAAGCGGGGCCATTAAGGGGGGATGGCAAGTGCTTCCATCAATTTTATGGATTATCACACACTCTTACACTACAGTCCCGTGCTATATGTGCCTTCTGCAATTCTTACAGACGACACAAAAAGTGAGATCTGATGTTATCATAGGCATAGCATACCATGAAACAGTGAAACTATTACTAGCTGGAGTATTATTGTAACGTCCACTTTGAATGGCAATTGGAGCGCAACCAGCCCCCGGGGGGGGGGGGTTCTTGGATTTTGGTCGGGTACCCATGCTCGTTCCAAAAAAAGAGGGACTAGCTGCAAATGCGGGACTACCGCTAGGGGTATCAAATTCACAATAATCAAGTTCTAGTCCCGCTAGGGGTATCAAATCAGTTATGATTGTGACTGGTTCAATGATACAAATAGGAAAAATTAACCCAAACACATCAGCAAAATAACCCTGAGTGTGTAATTTTTTTTGCAGTAGCACTAGTGTCATTTTTCTTGTATATTAGATATTTTAAAAGTATATCTTTTATTCACATATTTAGAACAGGTCCCGCAAGGGGTATAATTTCACTGCAAATTGGTCCCGTTATGGGTATGTTTTCACTGAAAACTCACCAAAAACTGGTCCCGTTAGGGGTATATTTTCACTGAAAATTGGTCCCGTTAGGGGTCACCTTCAGAACCCCTGGAACGAGCATGGGTACCCAACAACCCCTGAGAACCCTCCCCGGGAACCAGCCCGAAAAAGAGCTAACGCACGCCTATTATATCTTCACTAGCGGTTGCCGCGCTTCGCTTCGCTCGGGGTGTTCGTGTTTCCATAAGGTGACACCCTTCTTTCTGACACCCTTATGAATTCGGAAACCTTATTCCGTTAAGGTTTCCGAATTCATAAGAGTGTCATAAAGAAGGGTGTCAGCTTATGGAAACACCCTTCGCGCGGGCAACCGCTAGCTGATTTGAGTGGGATCGGTCACTAAACTGGTTGATCACATTTGATCACTTCATATAACGCAAAACTTCAGAGACATACAATATTTTCTCCAAGCATTCTCATTTATTTGCCTTTATATGCCTCGAATGTATTAAGTCAAGAGCTAGCTGTTAAAGGTGCATTTCGTGATTTCAGCACCTTCTGTTTTATTCATTGATCACTAGATATCCTTGAGAAAGCTTATTCTCAAAATTTGAGCTGATTCCGATCTTGCGGTTTTGTGTTATGAGCAATTGCTCGTTTCCCACGGTCCCATAGGCTACCGTGCGGTAATTTCTGTCCGTTTACGGACAGAAAATACAAAATTGCGAATTTCTTACAGATGCGACCGAATTTGCACGTAAGATTGGACACACGTGTATTACTAAGGCTAACGGTTCAGATGACATAAAAATCTCAACATTTTTAGGTAAGTCGGGGGGACGAGGCTGTAGATCACGAAATGCCCCTTTAAGATCTAGGCTCCATATCTCAACGTGTAGTCCATAAGCTGCCATCATCGGATTTTCCGTTCGTTGCACCCAACTGGTGATTAATTTTCCGCCATTATAATTTCATTACAGATAGAGATTTTATCCACGTCTACGCGAAATCAAGTTTCTAACTTCCTAAAGGGGGCTTACACATCTAGGCGTCCAAGATGGCCGCCGCAAGGAGGCATATTTTGCTAAATGTACTTAAAATGGCAAATTGTTGAAATAAGAACCTGGGTGATATTTTGGAGCTCAAAAAAGAATTTATGGCATTTATATTTCACATACAGGCTTGGTTTTAAAGATGGCGGTGACTATATTTGCTCTAGGGTACATTTATAAATCAGTAAGAAAAGCAGCCCTACCCATTTTTTCAATGTTATTAAACAACACTTTCTAATAATGACCCTAAATCATTTCCAAGATGTAAAAAATATTAAAGTGAGGTATTGTCTCTCTTGTCCAAGAGAGTGCTGTCACTATAGCTGGTTACTACTTGGCCATATAACGTAGTTTAACTCGACTCTACAATAGTTCATAGGAAGACAACAGCTCATATTAACCTGATACAATAAAATCATAATAAATGGGTGTGGACTGTATTTAAAGACTACTCAGTGACGTCAAAGGTGTTTCCCAGCTAGTGAAAATAAACAATATGCTTATGAAGAAGTGAAAAAAAGTTGTATACGATGTAGAGGAAAATTAAATATGATGACCTTTCGAGCACATCAAGTGCTATCTTTGTTTCTGACTTGTACCGCTAGCTCTTTCTCACTCTTTATACTGCCGAGGTCACCTTCCTTCCCAGCGTCAATCCTCAAACAACGCAAAATAACACCATACCGTGGTCCAAAACCCATACCGCGGTCCCAAAACGCCAAATATAAATAATCGATTAACGTGAGCTTCGCAGTTTTAGCGGCAGTCCGTGCCCGTACGTACTCTAGAGTATTATAGATAAAGTTACATACATAATTGAGCAGTACTTTAGTAGATTTTAAAGTACGGTAAGTGCGCCAAAACCATACATCGCGCAAGTTGCAAATGACAAAGTGGAAAAAAAAGAAAGAAATTCAACAAACAACTTTATATTATTCATAAATGAAAGACAGTACCTCAAAGTTTCTTTTTGAAAAATATCCACATGTAATCTTGCGAACTTTATTTTCACAACACCTTCAACTTTAGTCTTGTATTTTCGTGATGTAACTTACGTTATCATGTGATATAACAATAAAATGAAGATTTCAGTCACAAAGGTACACTGTAATACCTCGGGTGTGTTTTATTAATTACGGACTTTATGTAAGTTTTTTGATTTCTAGGTAGTAAATACTATTCCATGTGATCTGAAAATTATTTTGGGCACTTTAACTCCTAAGTTGAATCATTTAGATCAAAGTAATACACAATGACTTTTTTGTTTCTTGTATTTTTATGATATTTTACCCTTAAGTTGGTCTGTTGCTTTCAAATGATGCATTTGTTGCTTGGTCTCACATTGGTTATTAATTACATTGAACGACACATTTACTATGAATGTACATGAAGGACAAATTATGTAACGTATGTTATATTAACATCATAACGTGAGTTACACAATCAATGCTACTACTCTACATGGTGAATATCGAGTAAATTTAATCATTTCAATGTTTCTGTCTAATACAATGATCTAATCAAATGAATTTGTAAGATTCTCTTTCAATGCTAAAGGTATCATCTACGAAATGAGTAATTTTATGACAGTCTTTGAATTAACTCGAAAATAAAAATATTCCGTTACAATTAGTATTTTTTTCTCAATGGCAATTTGAGATGTAATGAATGATATTCCTAATTAAAATACTCACCAAAATCATCAATTGTGTCGTAATTATATCTGTCATGATTTGCCAGATTATTTTGCATTTCAATATGGGATTTGTGTTGTAAAATTGTTTAGATAAAGGGTAACGTAAGTTTCATTAAGTTATCAAACTAACGCTTACGGGTCCAGGGAATCACATTATTTTACTTATAAAAAACGCTATGCAGAAATACATACAATGAAGCTGTCTTTCTTGAATCAATTTGGCAGGTATTTGCTTTGACATAATTGCATATTTTCCCCAAAATGTCAACTTTTCTTGATTATACATGTATACTTACTTTGCAGTATCATAATAGACAAAGAAGAGTACAATCTATTCAAATGGAAACTAATATAGACTAATAAAACATGTTTGCTGAAGCGTTTCCATTTATCAAAACGCATAAAGTGCGAACGTTTTGATATCATTAACAGCTACTAACAAAGTTTACTTTGAACCATAACAATTGAAATAACAGTAACGTATGTTTCATGTAAGATCAATACCACTTATTTCAATACCCTTGCAAGGTAAAGCATTATGTTTGTTTGCCGTAACGTAAGAAAAAAACAGAGTCGGTTGGTCGGTCTTTGTTTTATTTTTGGAGAGTTAGACAAAATACATGTTAAATACTAAAAATTGAGCGCTTTTTTTCAAAATCTAAAAACATTAAAACTTTAACTCAAATACTTTTATGATTTATATTCTTGTTTTCCCATGCTGTCCATGTTTCTCAAGAAAAAATACTACGGAACTGTTGAAAATTGGTGAAAAAAGTGGATCGGTCGGATTTTTTTTATCTTTTTAAAAAAGAAATTAAAAAAAAAATCAAAAGTCAGAAGGTTTTTAAGGTCGCTTTGGTTACGACAAACAAACATATTTTTTGTACCTAATCTATCTGTCAAAATCGTATTGTTTACACAAACCTTAATGACAACAATATTTCAACACTCCGATCCTACGCAACCAAGTTTTAGCATCAGGAATGGTAAGGTATATCTCAAGTCTCCTCATTAAAGAACTAATTAAACTTTACACGTAAGTATGCGTAGGCCCGTGTTTCAATATTCAATCTCAAACCATAAACTTTGCAATCATTTTTGAACATACCACCGTATTATTGTTAATCTTGATTCTCAAGATTAATTAAGATTAATGCAATTCTCGTACATATTGCTCATACTTTGTCTATATCTTGCCAGCCTGGTATTTTGTTATGCTAAAGAGCCTCTTTGATAGACGTTTAGGAGACTCTATCTTACATAGGATCATCTTGTATGGCCATTTAAACGAATAGATAATAAGACACCATGAGTTACAGTTGTTAGTAATATGCCATTATAATATTGCAGCTTACGTTAACTTTTTAACTATGTGTAACAAGTAATCCCGAAAGTAATAGAATAACAACACACTCCCCATTACGCAAAGTATACGTTTATATATTAAAAATAATAAACATGTATAATAAAAACACTTTTATAGTAACAAGAGTATAACCACATGAATTCACTAGTTTATTTATGAAACCTGCGTTACCACATGTGTACAAGGCATGCTATAGGTAGATTTGACTATATATGAAATTGACACTTGTCGAAAGCAATTGTTATAATTATCCCTTGAACTTCATAATTGCAGATTGTTTAATAAATACTTAATATTTGAGAAAAACGCATCGCCAATCAGAGTTAAAAAACGAAACTTACGTGGCATGATTATGAAACTTACGTTACAAATTTATACCTACATTATGTTTATATTGCACTGTAAAATCTTATCAAGTAACATGTTTGTCGTTTTGAACCCGACCTACCGTATCTAAAGACTATCATTGCATCCCTGAGAAATAAATTTCATTTGAATTAGCAGTTAAAAACAGATCTACCTTTAAAGGCCAAAATCGTGGATATCGTTCAGGTGATTCGGACACGTTTCACTTAAAATCCAAAATTATCGAGCTTTTCACGTTTACAAGGAGCTCCAACGCATGATGGCGCATCATAGTTTCGATCCAGCGACAGCAGAGGGTAGTCGGACGCTAAAAGTTTTGATTTAGAAGCTGTTCTTAAATAAGTGGTAACGTATGTTTCTCTCTTGTATGTTTCATTTTAGGTCCACGGCATCCAATTAATATGCTAGAAATGCAAAAATGAAATGATTCTAATGAAGGCACTTTGGGGTAATAGCTGCTTAGAAATGATAACTGTTTAAAAACTACTCCTACCTTTAGTTAGGTGTTTGGAAGTAACGCATGTTACATTTCTTAACCATACCGTGTTTTGACGCTGTAAATTTAAATCTTGACGCCCTTGTCGATTTTAATACACATACCTGATGGCAGTAATACCTCGCCTGTCATACGACGACTAACAAAAGATAGATATTTAAGTAAAGTAAGCTAATTTTCTCGCCTGTAACAATGCGGAATCATCAAGATACTGTACGTGGTAACGTAGGTTTCACTTAGGTGTGCGACATACTAAATCATTATTTTTATCATGAGGCCAAAGTTAATCAATATATTCAATTTTTGCCTATTTCCAATACATTATGGACTATAGTTTTCATTGATAATATATGTTTCAAATCAATTTGCGTCTGAACAGGAAACAATGACATGAAATGAAACTATTTTTATTTGCGACATGCTGTTTTGACTAGAACTCTGTAATACAACTTTCTTTGTTTGAAATATACAATTACGTAAGAATCCAAAAATGTTATATATATTTTTTTACTTTTTATGTAAATATTTCACTTAAGAAAGGAAATTTCGATTTAAAGGTATGGATTTTAGTTAAAACGTGAACGTAATTCATGCGACACGGTTTTTTCCAACTTGCGCCGATTTAATGGTTTTGACCCAAGTACGTAATTTATTACGAGTATTTGGCTTTGTTCGCTTATCGTTAAAAATAGCCTCTTTCCAACGATTTTCTGAAAACGATTTGTATAATATATTATTTTATGGCCAATTGCTCACTGGACCGATCATTTTCCTCGCGGACTTGCCGGTTCACGGAGTTCATTCATGCAGTTACCCAGTTATTTTAGCAGGTTGAAGACGAGTTTTAAAATGTGAAAATACTTGGGGTTTTACTGATCAAAATATTGAGCTATATCAAACTCTTCTTAAAAGGGTAATATTCCGATATCTATATTATTATAGCTCGAAAGATCACAATTCACAACCCTGGTAATACTTGCGCACAAGGAGCGACATAACGGTTATACTGGACAGAGACGAACGAATAAACAAGTGTATGGCAAATAGAACTTAATCACATTACACGTGAGTATACTGTATCAAATATAACGTACTAACTAATGCAAAAATAAAGCCACTAAATACAGGTATAGAGAAGTGTGTAGCACATCCATAGTTTTGCAAATAATGCCTATTATACTCATGGACTGATGTATATGATTGTGAATTTTAAATATTTGGCAAATCGTTCAAAAGTTGGGACTTGTTTTATGCAGTTGAAAACGATAGTTAATCCTATATCTATTATTGTAACTATATAAGTATATACTAATCACCTTTTGTTTTCATTTTAAATCATTTCTGTAGCCAATATACAAACAAGGTAGGGAATCTATTGTGTGTCTAATCTATATGAAATCACAACAATCACTGAAAATATCAATAACTTGAAATCTCTCTTTGCACCTAGTTGTCTATGCGCGAGGTTACCGAGCGAGGTATCCTGTAGATCAGGCAATTTTACCTAATTTTGTGAGGGTTGGGCATAAATGGATATTTTTCTAATTTCTTTCAAAACGAGTGGATTCTTAGCAGGCGCGTAGCCAGCCGGGTTGTTCCGAGGGGGCAATTTCCCGGTAGGTGCAACAAATGTCCCGATCACAAGCAAAAATTTCCCGGTCACAGGGCAAATGAATCCGAAAAGGGGATGATTTAACATGAATATCCGTGTTTTATTTCCCGATTTCCCCTCAAGATTTTTTTTCAGAGATGGCACTCTGCCCCCCTTTGCCCACACCTGGCTACGCCACTGATTCTTAGGCCATTTTGGTTGCTCAAAACAAATAGCTTTTGGAGCTTAAATCAGTCACTTGTCAAAACCTGACACAAACAAACCATGGACATTTATATTACCAGCACATAAGCATAGGTTATTGTTTCCCTTGATAAAAACCTAAGTTTCCAAAGTAAACAATCCATTGATTACTTGCTTCGAATCTCTGTTAGTTTTATTCATCTCAGCCTCATCTCAGTCTTTTGAGTAAAACGCATGCTAAGTACCATTATTTTTCAATCTTTTTTAGATATTTTCATCAATAATTTCCGGACATTTCGCCATGAATAAGCTACTCAAACTTGTCATCTGTATGCAGATATTGTTGGTCGTTTATGTGCATCAAGCGATAAGGGAAATTTTTAGTATACACTGCGAAACTGAGATGAATATCCATCTCAGCTGCGAAAAATATCGTGATATGATACAACCCGTCATGAGTTACAGAAATGATGACCACATCAGTGAGGTTAGTAAAGTCAAAGATGATGGAAGAGGGCTCCATTCTAATTGGTAACGTGATAACTGGGTGGGCATTTGTTGTCAACCCAGTAAATGATTTTGATGACCGGCCTCACCAGGGCCGTACGCAGGATTTATTTTGGGGGGCGCGGGACTTCGAAAAGTGGACCTTTTTTGGTAAAAGGGGACCTAACCCTCCTAAAATGGTACTTTTTTGACTTTTTTCGTCAAAAAGTATACTTTTTGGTAAAAATTTCTGGAACTGTTTATCACAAAATTAGCATAAAAAAAAAAAAAAAAAACAAACTGTTTTTTAAAAAAAAAAAAAAGGGACCTTGTTTCCCCTTTGTGGAATTTTGGGGGGTGCAACCAGCACCCGCACCTCCCTGGTACGGGCCTGCGGTCGCAAAATTTGATCGAGGAAATTCTATTCCGTCAACTGGCCAGTGAGTTGGCGGGTAGAGACGACCTATTGTAAATTCGGGCGGGCCTGATGCGTCATCAATCAGAAGGCCACGCCAACATGCGTTATACTTCTTGTACACAAGAAGACAATACAATAGATGCTTGTGACCTCAATAACTGTCGAAACACCTCTGGAAAATTTGTCCTGATTTGAGGTCCAAATAAATAACCTGAATTCATTATAAAACTCAGATGAGTATTGTTGCGGCATTGTCACTAACAAGGTTGGGTTGGTATAAGGACGTGAAAGGGTTGTCTGTTTGGTGGTTAATACCGAATTAATAGCGACGAAATTTTAAGTTTTGAAAATCGTGGTCTCTGAAGTTATAGAAAATCCCACCAAAATCATTAAAGCAATATTAGACATTTTTTGAAAGAGCGCCCCCAATTTCAAAATTTGATATTTTGCACATTTACGTTGGTAATTGTCTAGGAAAACTATACCGCGAACGAGAAGCTAAAACAATGCGTATTTATCCACAAAAAAGCGATTTTGTAATTAAAATTGGGATCCCAGATTGGACTTAACGGCAGAGCGGAAATGTACGTTATGTCCGTCATGAGGAAATAGTGCCACTCGAGAAATGACTCAAACTACTTGCCTGAAACTATTAAAACCACTAATGGATGAAGCGTAGACACGTACATGCGCTATTTTCCGGCTATTCACAATGGAAGGCAGTTTCCAGCTGCCGTTGAATTATTATAGGGATCCCCGATAATAATTATTCTAGTAGAAAAATTCCTCGTTGTTGACAACATATACATATTTCGAGCCTTACTATTCACAGGTATAGCCAGCTACAATTGGCAACGTGTAAAAAATCTCCAAATTTTTGAAAAATTGGTGGGCGCTCTCAAAAAAATGTGCAATATTGCGTTATTGTGTGCTACAAACAAGAAGTCTATTTACGTGGTTTACTCGATATCTCTTTAGAAGCGAAGCCCACGGAATGGAAAAATGTATAACCTTGCAATTACGGGAAGTGAATTCCCATATAACATAATTGTATGATTTCATCGATTTGAACTGCAGTCGTGTGTAGGGAATGTGGACAATGGCAAAGGTCGTTTGCTGATTGTATTTTGTGAAAAAAAGCCCATGTAAAATGACCTGTCCAACAATTTGTAGTGTAAACAATAATAAGCGAAGCGCGAAGCGAAGCTCTCTAGACATAGGGTATACACATATTGAAAGCTCAGTATGAATATAGTCTGACAGGTTTTTAAAATACCGACCTTCATTTGATCCCACTTTTCGTTCTTACCAATAAACACTAAGGACTTATTAATCAACGGGAACTAACAGGAATTCGCCATTTTAAAAATTGTAATATTTGTAGTCGATAATTCAAACAAAACATTATTTAATACTACATTCTGTTGGATATTTTGTTTTTCGAAAATTTAGTTTTGAATGTACTTGTTTCTACATTAAACCTATGATATGTTGTTCTGATGTTTTACAAAATCTGCTGGATAAATGAAACCAATGACGGCAAAATCTGCTGCTAGGCGGCCGAGTCAAATGACGTTTAAATTCGGAAACAGTGTTTGTATACCAGTATGCCAGCTTGTAAGCTGGTGGTAATCTTAAACAGGGCCTTATACTCGTAACACGCGGTGCAAATCGATCGGTCTTCTCATACCATAGCACGGGCGCAATCACAAACAAAGATTGGCTGGCGTGGCAGAATTTCGATGTATTGTTGGCAGATATCAATAATTTTTTGTTCCAATTTCATATTTTTTTCAGAATGGGAATCAGGCCAGGCAAGGTCAGGGGTGGCATGGTCTGCTCTAGTTCCGAAAGGTTGTCTGACTAGACACTCCATATGGGTTGCGTCGTTGTGTAATAGGTCAGAGAATTAAGTATATAGCTATTACGGGGTCCATCCCACACATTTAAAACTGGGCATTACTAACCTTCGACATACAAATTCCCTTACCAAATGTCCACTGATTCTTTATTATACAGGATGTGCCGTTAAGTCATGTACTTAACGAGGATGTTAGGCGTCAATAGCTGGCGCAAAATGAAAGACAATCATGAAAAAATTGAAGGCACTGAAGGCTACCAAAATTGCCTTATTACAATTCTACATCGAAGACTTGTAGAAAACTGTTTATCAATACCTCTCAGTATGCTTTATTTTGTCCTATAATTATATATTCATGATAATACACCAAGGGAATCGGAATATACTGTCAATCATTGACAATGGGGCGGTAAGTGAAGATATTTCAAACTTTTTTCCCACAGTTTTTTGTGTGGAAAAACCCCGCGATCTCTATCTACTTAGTATCATCATGCTATGGCGATGGGAAGTGTAAAGCTAGGTCTACTCATTGGAAAAATCGTGAACCGAAAGACAAACCATGGGCCAAATGCAAATGAATTCGCTAATTTTCTATTGTCATTTTGTACGTGTTGCAGTCAGGACAGTTAACTACAGAGTATAAGGCACCTGCTCTTCTGTCCATGTCTAACTTAGGGATACCTAAAACAGGACAGCAGTTCATGTGGTTTAGGGCATGTTGTTAGGGACAGGGTCATTCATTAATATCACCTTTTTAGGTGCGAGTAAACTTATTAAAACACAAGTGGTGGCTACATGCTAGAATGCCTAGGCTAGGCTAGGCTGGCCCTACTAGGAGGCTAGGAGGAATAGGCAGGCCCTTAGGCTAGGCTGGGCATTGTCATATCAACAGTTAAAAATGCCATCATCAGATCAACTAAATTTTAGTTTAGCTGTTAAGCAACACCATAGAATGAGTAGCTAGGTAAGGGCTGGCCCAGACCTATAATCTTCCGTCTAATTCCTTTTATTGAGTCACAAGATACGGCCGCATTCCCGCCAGACAGAACATGACACAGCGTAAAGGAAATACATAGTCTGCGGTAACGCAGCAAACTCTCTCGCGCGTATGTAGGACGCCTTTCTTCGAAAGGACTTGGACGGCAACTATAGCTAGGGGCCTCCCTAGCCAGCCTAGCCTAGACTCCTGAGGTAGGATAGGCTGGCCTAGGGCAGGCTAGGCTAGGCTGGCATGTCATATCAACATTTAACATGCCATCACAGAATCAACTAAATTTTTTTTTAAAAATAACCTTGGCTTTTCGAGGATCAATCAAAAGAAATGAAGGTGACGGAGCTAGGCCGCGCCAACATAGAAAATTGCCCAACAGATCTTTGCATGATCGGAAGTTGGAAGTAGAAGGTGAACACTATAAACTCTGTCCAGGAAATTATTTTCTCCTTTTTCGCGGGGTTGCCGTTGCTAACGCGCTGTGTGCTGCCAGTGTACACGCACTCACACATACGCGCCTGTTTGGCTCGTTACACGCGACCGTGAGTGGTTGATCTAAAATTCGCTGTGTTGTTCAAACTTGTTGCTATGTTGAGGCATGAATTAGCTTGCGTACGGTCGTGACTTAGACGCGCAATTGAGAGAAAATAAAGATCTGGGACAGAGTATACATTTGGAACTTGAGACAAGTTTCTTCTGACTATAGGCCTTAGGCTGTGCTTTACGAAGTTTGTATCACGTAATGACACCTTAATGATTGCAACAACCAGTGGACCAGCTCGTGACATGGACATTTGCTAGGATATATGTAAGTTGGGGAGTTGTGTGCAATGCTCCTGTGTTAACCCAGATAATTATTAGCCTTTGGACCTAGGCACTATAAGCCAACGGCCTGGGTAAAGCACCGACCAGCCTGCTTGCTATGCTACAATTTGTCGATTACCACCAAATACGGGAGGAAATTATTCGGTTATCGTTTGCGTTCAAGCATTTACAGTACAGAATTTCCATACACGCTATGCAAAATATACACAAGGCGTTTCTTGCGATATTGGTGCCAGCAGTATTACATAGTCAGTTCAAAACTGTAGTGTTATGAGGCCACCTATTCTACGCTTGGGGCCGTGCATCCCAATTATAACTCACGCAACACTCACGATTTACTGCCAGCCAGTAGCAGGTGTGATGATGAGAGGACAGAAAAGAGGGTCAATGAGAAAAAACCATTACACTTCAAAAACAACAAAATCTATAACACAACCCCGAGTAAAATAAATTTACAGCGCGAATATGAATGCTGCTGTTAAAATATCTTCAGGGGAGGGATGCAGCCAAGAATATAATTTTGTCTGTACATTGGTTAACGCGTAAAAGCGAGATCTTGACGGAAAAATTATGATTTTTTTTTAGATGTGGTCAAGGCCGGTGGGATAAACAATTTTTTTTTTACCAAAGCTGTCATAATATTCGTTTGGCTAAGAAGTAGATACTAATCCGACTTAAACTAGGGGGGGTTTCACTTTGTTCCTCTTTGCTCTTTTATTTTGTTCTTCTCTCATCCACCCTACCCTTTTCTTTCTCTTATCCTTTCCCGGACACAATCTGCTGGATTTGGGCATTGGGATTTACAACGGTAACAGTATTTTCACTCATTTTTTCCCCAAGAGTCAAAGCCCTTGAGGTCAAATTGTCAAGAGACAAAAATGAAAAAATGAAGGGTCAAAATTTGTTTTATTGAAATTGATAGTGTCAAATTTGGTCCGTTTGTTTTTTTTAAACCAGCGGGATTTACAGGTATCCAAAGCATGTGCCTTAACCACAGGCTTTACTCTTTATAATTAAGCTTTTAATTTGTAAACAATGCCATGGCCCCCTTAATTGGTAAATGATGGAATGACCCTTATTCATGATGGAATGACCCTTTAATTGTAAATGAAGACCATTTAATGGCAACGGACTAACCCTTTAAATTGATAAAGGAAGGAATGACCCTTTATTGGTAAATGGAGGAATGAACCGTTTAAGTGGTAAATGAAGAATGAGCCTTTAATGGGAAATGAAGAATGATCTTTATTTGTAAATGAAAGCATGACCCTTAATGAGGCACATGAAGGAATGACCCTTTATGTAAAATGATAGGAAGGACTGACCTTTAGTGGTAAATGAATGACTGACCCTTTAATTGGTACATATATGTAAATGAAGGAAGGACCCTTTAATGGTAAATGAATGGACCGTTAATTGGAAAAAAGGAACGACCCTTAGTTGCTAAATGAATGAAGGACCCTTTAATTGGTAAATAAGCGAATGACCGTTTAATGGATTGAAATAAGGAATGACCTTTAATGGTTACATGAAGGAATGACCCTGTAAATAAATGAATGACCCTTTAATTGGTAAAATGAAGAATGACCCTTTAATTGGTTAAATGAATGACCCTTTAATTGTAAATGATGCCCCTTTAATGGTAAATGAAGAAATGTCCCTTAATTGATATGAAAGGAATGACAGTTTAATTGGTAAATGAAGGATGCCCTTTAATGGTAAATGAAGGAATGACCCTTAATGGTAAATGAAGGATGACCCTTTAATTGGTGGTAAATGAAGGAAGACCTTTATTGGTAAAAATGAATGACACTTGTAATCGTAAACGAAGTAATGTCCTGTAATTGGTATACGAAGGAATGA
>JAMKCH010012367.1:0-107680 GCA_023653785.1 Ophioderma brevispina | reverse complement strand
AGGTCACATATCAAGGTCAAAGGTCATGCTAGGCAATGCAAATGTAAAATTGACCTTATGTGAAAAGTTGAAGATTCAATTGGAACCAAACTTGTATCATAGGTGCAGCATGGGATCTCTCATTTGTTTGAGTGGTCAAAGATCACATACCAAGGTCAAATTGATGTTAGGTCAAGTTTAATAGCATAAAAAAAAATGACCTCAGTTGAAAAGTTGAGGTTCAGTTTGCAACCAAACTTTGGTTATGGAGTTTATATGCAAAGCCTCATTTGTTTACAGGGGGAGGTCCAAGGTCACATAGCAAGGTCAAGGTCATGCTGGCCTATCATTCACTAAGCCGTTGGCAGCGACACAAGCGTCCCGAGGACTGATGTATTTTTATTCTAGCTCTATTTGTTGCACAAATGTTTGTTATCACGCTGCCTCATTATTGTCTTGCAATGTATACAGGTAAAACAAGAACTGAGGTGCAGCTCTTTCCCGCCAGATAAGGCTAATTGGATGTACTACCATGGATATGGGTTATCAGACATTGCTCTGAAATATGCAGAAAAACAGGGCCACCTCACTGGAAGTTTAGGAGTGACGAATTGACCGGGAATTATGACAGAAATAAGTGAAGGTATTTCTTGTTTATTTTATCACCAGTTTGGTTTTTTGCACATACCATCACTATTTCCTGCCAAACCGCTGGCAAGTTTGCATGATTTCACACAGTTGTGCATGAATTGTAATAACCCAAGGACAGATGCCAAAAAATGCATGGGAGCTCTTGGGCTACAGATGCCCACATTATAAACATTAATTCAAATGTATTACATTACAATTCTGAAATTCCCTCAAATATGTCAATTTTACCCCACATGATAATATCAAACACACTCTAAAACTCTGAATTATCGCATCTGTTTGCTAATGCACAGGTGTGCACAACCCATTTAGAATATCTCATTTTTAATGCCCCTGGCTTGAAAAGCCCCCGCAGAGGAGGGATTTTGCGATAGCGCGCATGTCGGTATGTGTAACAGCATCCCCACACCTTTGCAAATGGGGGGGGGGGGAGGGACGCCGAGGCTTTTTCCGAGGGGGCAAATTTGGGTCCTTCTCCTGGCACGCCAAAAGGTCAGTTCTTTGGGGGACTGGGGGGTGCTCAAACCCTATCCCCCCCCCCCCCGCCTCCCCCCAACAATATTCAGGGGTTATACCCCTGATGGTGTATGATGTGTGGTGTTTACAGTTGGTGGTTTTTTGTTTGTTTTTCACGTCTCCTTCGAAAAAATTTAAGGCTGTTTACACCAGACTTGGGGTTAATGTGCAATAGGGGTTCATTTAAATGTGGATGATGTCAAAGATTATGGACCAAGGTCATCTGAGTTCATGTTCCAAATTGGCATCTTGCACAGGGGATGATGCAGTTTACTTGCAGTCTTTTTTTTACGCTTTTTTTTCATGACAAAAACTTTTGCATAACTTAAAGCTATGAGTTTTTCCACAGCTGCATGAAAGAGGCCTCTCAAAAGTTTCATTTAGATTCAAGCCAATTTGTCAATAATGATGGTTAGAAGCCCAAACTGTGTAATAGGGTCACAGAAAACTACATGGACTTTGCAGTGTGATATAACCACTTTTTCAATAAATAAACGAATAAATTTCAGGTATAAATGCACAGACAAAAAATAGAGCTTTCTTGGATGTGGAATTCTACAAATTTCATGGGGTAAGTGGAAATGATGCCGTCGATGTGGTCACTACCTCTCTGTTGTCATTAAATTGTGTGTTTATTATTGATCCTGAACCCAACATTGGTTAAACTGACTCTACCTCTTGTCAATGGTATAGTGTTGTAGACTTAATGTTACAAGTCAAGAAAATAAAAACATATTTCTCACCATCCTGTACTATTTTTGTTTTTCATTTCAGGCAACTATGCTGAGTAAATTGTAATACGCAAGAAACTGATGAACTGCTCCACTTCCCTGACTCAAAGTTGACGTTTGTACACTAGCTTGCTAAGAAGTGGGTTTTTATGTACACCTATCACAATATAAGATACACGAGGACATGTCCAAAAAAGTTCACTCCAGTTTTTAAAACTCTTGTAATATTTAGAATTCTTACCAATGTTTTAAATCGCAGACTGAAGTGAATAAGCCAACTCCGTCTCTATTATAAAAGATGAATTTAGTATGCACCTCTATGGGGCTGATTAGACAGAAACCAAGTCAAAATTGTGTTTTTCCTTTTGTTTGTCCAATAAAAATACCTTCCAAACGTTCTCGGTGGGTGTTCACTGAACATCGCTCATTTGACAATTTTAATAAAACCACCAAAAAACAAATAAATAACCAAAATACAAAAAATACACCTTTTTTATTGACTCATGGTAAAATTATAATTATTATTAATTCAATATTTGTCTTTTTCAACACCTTTTTATTATTCATCCATGAATCTAACTTTGACTGCAAATTAACCTATGTCTACCCCTCCCCAACTGAGACTGAGTGAGCCGTTATTCAGTGTCAACCCACTTACATCATATGCAATATTGAGCCCCCGTTTCCCCGGAGTCCAATGAGATCACATCCACATGTTTTCGTACTAATAATTCATTTGAAAATATGATATAGCTGCTCAGTAACTCAGTCCATTATTTGGAGGAGCAGGTTTTGGGTTAAGTATACTAGAGTGATGATTAAGCAAAAACAAAAAAGGAACACAAACAATTTGTTGAAAATAGGCATTTAAATTTTGGAGCCATTAAGTGCATTTTGTTTTGTTTTATTTGATGAATTCATAAAATTTGGCTTTTTTTTTGGACAAAAAAATGCCAGAGAGATATTATTACTTTTAATACAGGTGATCCAAAATCAATATTTGTTTGTTTTAATTAAGAATTAACAGTAAAACATGATTTACAACTACCAGTAGTTTGACTTAAGGCCGTATTCCCGCAAACGAGTTTAACGCTAAGCACTGGTTAAATCGCAATTTAACGCCCGCTAAAATAAACATTCTCAAAGCATGGTTAACTTTAAACGCTGTTTAAATTTTAGCCGAACATCGTTTAACATGTCTAAAACGTTGTTAAACTTAAACTTGGTCCGGGGTGGTTTAAGGCGTGTTTAACTTCACGCTTTCATCAAACGCCTATATTTTCAGCTATATGTGATACTCGTGGTTAGACCAGTTGTCTCCTTTATTTCTCTTATCTTCTTTTCCGAGTCCTCAAGTTGATTTCTTCTCGTCCATTTTTCCTTTGCTTCTATTTTTATGCTCGTGTGTATCTGTTAGATTATTGAATAACAGCAAGTGCAGCACAGCGACATACAACAGTTTTTAAATAGGCCAGGGTTTTGTCTCTATCACTGAGCAAATTCTAAAGCTCCTTACATAACGCGACATTCTTGAAATTTACCCGTGGGGTTCCTGCATAGCATCTACAACTACGGAAGGCATTATCTGACCTATAAATTGTTCAAGCGCACGTAATATTATAGGCGAAGATATGTCACAGTTTAGTGGATGATATTTACGGCGTTTAATCCGTGGTTAGCTAAACGACTAGTTAAAATATTTAACCTGCGTTTTTTTTTAAACTGCGCGTTTATCTAACCACATTTTAGGCCTAACCACCGTTTATTTTAAACCTCGTTTGAGAATATGGCCCCTGTAATGTTTGGTATAATTTAAAATAAAACAATAACAAAAGCGCAGTTGCATTTCGGTTTTTGGAGGTACTTACTGCAAAACAAACATCCATTTTCATGAATTGTTATTGAATATTTGGTATTTAGCGTTCCATTCCACCATGCCTAAGAACTAATGGAGTAATAGTTACTTGCCCCGAGTCATGAGGTGATCATTTTTTTTATATTATACACACAAAAGACAGGAATTTCAGCATCTTCCAATAAATTACAATATAACATACCTTCCTCTCTCTTTTTGTCCTTTAAAGATGGTGATCTTCATTTAATTAGTATAGACGTTTAGTAAAGTTTGTCACAACCCACTATCCTGAATACCATATTGTAGGTGTAGCGTCACCAGACAGCAAAGCCTATTCAGAATATTTGCTTTACTCAGTGACTAATTTTTATTAGGCCTTCCTGTAATTTAGCTGAAATCCTGCAATAACTTCATTAATTATTTTGGGTCCATATAATATGTGGGTGGGTCCAAATAATAACTGGTGGGCCATTTTGGGTCATGGTCAGCCCTGAAATTTACTGGGTGGGCCAAATAATTAACTGGTTGGGTCCCATGTCCCACCCACTTTCTATGTTTATTTACCTCCCTGTCATTAAGTTTCGGTAAAAATATTGGTTTGGGTGTATAAGTATAGGACTGGTTGTGTTAACTGAGAGAATTGGACTCCACTAGTCAACATTTGATGTTCAGTAATGGGAAATTAAGAGTGAGCTAATGGATATTTTGTTAAAGTAATGACATTTGAACTGCCTTACATGTATATTTGGTATACTAAACACTAATCTAGTATTATAATTTAACCATAGGACTTTGAACTGCCGTTTGAATACGAATGGTTGAAAATAGTGGACATTTGACTTGGAAAACATATAAACGGAAAGAGTACCAACAATGTCTACCATTCACTCTGGGGGTTCTCCTCCCTTGGGTCCTGATGTTTTGCGCATCCGTCCATAATACCGCTATTGGTCCTTTATAGATTTTTGTTTTTAACCATTATTGTCAATTAGCGTTCTCGGTATCACCCTGCTACCAGACAAACACGCCACCCTAAATATAAATGCATTTTAACCCTTCAAATGAGTTTTTACCTCCAAGAGAGTAAAAGTGGGTAACCTTACAAAGTATGACAATGTATAGGGGCCTACCCCACCGGAATCGTTCAACAAAGAGAACCTACAACATATGTCACGTATATAAACAGATGAATGTAATAGTGGTCAATCATTCACAGATTTGCTGCACGAGGCTTCCAACCGGGACACATTGACCGGCACATTGGATAAGGAAAAGTAAAATCAACTAATTGTTAGGTAAGTTTTAGTTTGTCGAGACACTCTCATGAAAACAATCCACGGATCGAGGCAATATAGATAGAAGCTGAGTGCATTAATTTTATTCAGCTTAAAAATTATGAAGTATTAAAATTTTACTTTAAAAGATTTGCATAAAAAGGCTTTTATTTCCAATTTCAATTTATAGACCATTGAATTTTATTTGCTGCTGATTACTAATCGGTACATGCACTTGTGTATGCTATTTCGCGATAGCTTTAGGTAAAGTGGCATATCTGAAAGCCTTGTCGCCCCGACCTCCCTACCCCCCCCCCCCCCCCCGTTTTATCATTATCTGAACGGTTTAACAATATTATACTTCCTCAATGATCCCTAAATTTGAACCAAAATATTTTCAAGATATATCGATCATGGGATATCCTCCCGTATAAACTGATAAAAGCAAAACGGGTTCTAATTGGACGTATTTAGTCTACAGGAATGAGAATCTTCAGTTTAAAATCTGAATTCAGTTTTTTGCCCGCATTTACGCGTTTCATTGATTTTCAACCTGATTTTTTTTTATTTGGGTTGGATTTCACGCGTTTTTTCATTTTTTCCCGGTTTCATTTTTTTTGTTTTCAAAAGTTCATTCTCATGCCTGAGTCTATTGCTTGAAAGCGTGCAAGAAGATACATTTGACAGCAAATCCAAGATATGCAAGATATTCCAAAATTTAGTCAAGGAGAAAACAGCGCCTTGATGTAAGTCTTGCTCGTATATATTCAACATACATTTGTTGGACTAAGAGTGACACAAAGGAAATTTGATCTGGAATTACGTACACTGAAGTCATAACTGCTTAAAAATAAGAATTTTTAATTTTACTGTATTTTGGACAAGGAAACGAAAGAGTCTCAGTATTGGTTTACACTTTTTTTTCGTTACCGTGAGATTTTGATCACCACTTATGCTCCTGGAGCAAGTTGTGACAACCGTCCCCAGAGCGTAGGTTTTCATCATAGGCCTATTGAGTGCTGATCACACCCGGTGATCACAATAGCAGTATCGATATTTATTACGTAAATTTTATCAAAGATTAGAATAGTTTCGGTCCCAGCACTCGGTGGGTGTCTATGGAGCGTATACTGCGAATACTCAGATCGATCGCCGATTAGTCAGCTATATGGGTGTTCTAATTGGCTGATGGTTAAAGCCACTATCAGTGGTTTTTTTCCAAGAATCAAGATGCCCATTTTGTGTCTAAATTGATAGTGTTACACACTAAAAACAACGTGGTCATTTTCCGTGGTAAGGTGTCAACTATGCACCTTACACCGAAATAGTGGTCAAATTTTGACCACGAAAATTTAGTGTGTAGGTCATATCTGATTCCTGGGCAATTATTTCAGCCCAGCATTTACTATCTCTGCAGGTCTCCGGCCCATTGAGTTAGTGACAAACTTACAAAGTTTTGTCCATGGAGGACTTTAAAATGAAATGCAATATACAAGAATTTGGCAAGATTCACATAAAGCTGATTGTTCTGCAATAAAGAGTGAAATTTCATACAAGTGGGACTCTGCCAATAATAGTTCGGTAGCAATATCTCCCCTTGAATCTGATAAGCTGGACAGACCAAGCAAAAATGGAATTCATCTTCCAATGAATTCAAAGTACACATTTTGCATAGTCTCTCTGTCTGATTATTACACCGTTTATTAGCATTCAATCTGTGAGATGATAACCTTATCAATGTGATACAGCGTCTCTTTTTGTATTCAAGAGCACTTTTCAAATAGTCTTCCACATCATAATTAGTTTTAATATCAAGATAAAAAACGGCGCTTATCTGAATGTGTTTGGGCCCTCCAATTTTGAAGATACGTATCTTTGCAACGTTGTTCAAAAGTGCTCAAAAATTGGATGTCGTTTTCAACACCTTAATGGTTTAGCCAGACATAACTGAAACCAAAAGCATTTAAAATACATCGAACTTTTGAGACCCAATTTGTTTTCGTTTGTGTTTCATCCAGGCGATTCAATAAAGTATAACATTTATAAGGTAAACGATTGTTGCTCATTTTCAGAATTTTAAGCCAGTAGGATATGATACGCTTATAAACTTTTGTCCATAGTGGAAACCTTCCCAATTCAGCCCTTACACTGTCGTTCATTGTTGAATATGATACGCCTAAGACGTTTTGCAATATTTAGTATGTAAAGTTTCATAGCTTTTACAATCATCTTCACCCCAAACTTCAGAGCCATATAACAGAATTGGAGTTACCATAGAATCAAATAAATACATTTTCTTATCAACATCAAGATTATTAATAGCTGGGTGAATCTTTTGACTTTAAAAAGACCCTTTTCAGCCTGATTAGCCAGAGTATTGATTGCAACTGACCATGTGCCTCTTGAGCTAATTTTTAAACCGAGATAATTGTAATATGGAACTGTGTCAATAACTTGATTGTTATAAAAACCATCGTTCATTTCTCTTAACAACACCACCGTTGCGAAACACCATAGCCTTGGTTTTATCCAGGTTTACTTTGAGGTCCCACATACTGCAGTATTCACTCAAAGCATTCAACAAGTTTTGTAAACCAATAGGGGAATCCGCCAAGAGGACAATATCATCTGCATACATTAAACATGAAATATCAACATTATCAATTTGGATACCCTGAATATTATTGTTATTAAAGTGGCCGATCAGACCATTTATAAAAAATGAAAAGAGCTGAGGAGAAAAATTGCAGCCCTGCCTAAGTCCGAAAAGGCATTCAAAAAATTCCGTACAGCCCTGAGGTGTTCTAACACAAGAGGAAATTCCACTATAGTAATTTTTCAAAATTTCAAGAAACTGACCGTTTATACCAATCTGCCGTAGTTTATCTCTTTGATCAAATCAAATGCCTTACGAAAATCAACAAAGACGCAATATAATCTTCCTCGTTTTTTCCGCAAATATTTATGAGCCACGGTTTTGAGTGTAAACAAAAGATCAATGGTGCTATATCCCTTACGGAACCCAGCTTGCATTTCAGTGACTATATGTTGTGTTCATTTGCCCAGCTCATTAACAGGATTAAACGATCATTAAGAATTGATGTGAAAAGTTTACTAATAACAGGAAGTAGTGAAATGGCACGATAATTGTTGGATCTCTTGGGCGAACCTTTTTTGTATATCGGGACAATTATGCTTTGTTTCAACATTTCTGGAATCTCACACAGAGAAAAAACAGAATTAAATTAATATTTTAGTAATAATGGAAACAAGAAGATCACTACAGGCTTTGTACATTTCACCTGGAATTCCATCTATGCCAGGACTTTTACCATTTTGCAGGTGTGAAATAGCATTACTAACTTCATCTTCTGTGATAGAACTATTCAAAGCACTACTATCCAAATCATTGGCTTGAGAATAATAGCCGACATCTTGATTATTAAGTACACTTGTGCTAAATAATGATTTAAAGTATTTAAACCAATCATCCGTGCTAATTAAATGGCCCGTGTACTTCTTGGTTTTACTTTTAGACATAAATTTCCACAAATCTTGCTTTGTTTGGATAGCTTCCCGCAACATAGACGCCTGATTCCTCATAAAAGCATCCTGTTTGCGCTTACAGATTGATTTGAAATTGTGCTTTTTAAAATAGTGATCGAGATCAAGTTGTGTATTACTATGACGAAAACAATTTGAGGCAATGCTCCTTTCACGATATGCACCTATACATTCCTCATCAAACCATGGTTTATCATTATTTGGGTTATCGAAATATTTAGAAAACCCTTTTTTACCATACTTCATATCTTTGCCAGCTTATATTACTCCTCTTTGTGAAAACAGCAGTGGCGTAGCCAGGTGGGGGCAAAGGGGCAGAGTGCCCCCTCTGAAATTTTTTTGAGTGGAAATCGGGAAATAAAACACTGATATTTATGTTAAATCAGTCCTTTTTCGGATTCGTTTGCCCTGCGACTGGGAAATTTATGCTTGTGATCGGGAAATTTTTTGCACCCACCGGGAAATTGCCCCCTCAGAACCACAAGGCTGGTTACGCCGCTGGAAAACCAGCCACTAAGCATTTTAAAGCGGTCTGAAGACGCAATTTACGACTTTGTTTTGTGTACTAATAAAAGTTCGTATAGAAAACTCCTCCCCCCCCCCCCCCCCCCCAAAACGTGTTGGGTGAGTATTCGTGTTAGTAAGGATCGTGCACGTTGGACAACACCAAGTACTGGAATTAGACTAAGATTAGAATTGCAAAATCTGGACCACACCAATCCTCGCGTCCGTATGTGGGTTAGGGTAGCTGACCGTATATGATACAATGGTCTCGGGTTCGAATTCACTTCATGATAGAGGGAAAATTCTAAGAACCAAAAAGATAAGGGAAAATCCAATTAGCTCCCTTTGAGGTTTAGTGAAGGAGACCTGTAACCGGAGCAGTGGCGTAAGGCGGGGGGGGGGGGGGCGCGGGGGGGGGCGGGGGGGGGGCGGGGGGGGGGGGGGGGGGGGCGGGGGGGCATGGTTGGCCCCCCCCCCCCCGAGACTTTGGCCGGGAAAAAGGGGAAAAATGCAAAAATCAGGGCTAAAATTAGCAGTTCGGTTTTTAGCCCTCTGGCCTTGAAAAATTGGCCTTTTTGACCCCCCTGAGAGGGAAATTTGCCGCCCAGGACTGGGAAAATATGCCCCCTCGAGTGTGTATGCCCGATCCGGCCATTGCCCAGAAAGGTAATGTATGGAAATTCAACTACCGATAAAACCGCGTGTGCTTTATTCCGTCACAAGTTGCACGCTTAGCATTTGATTTACAAGACGGAATGTAGCGCATGAACAGGGGTGTGAGCAGCCACTGAAAATGCTGAAAAATTCAAATTCAAAAACAATTTCCATTCGAATGAAAATCAAATCTGACCAATCAAAATTTTAATCTGAGATTTCATAGCACAGCCCTGAAAGCTGTTTTAATGATCCAATGGGGTAACTGACTGATCTGTTCGTTTTCGTTGCGCAAATACAGTATATAAGCCATTTGATTTGAGTGCTTGTCTTTACAATTGGGATACTTCAATGCCAAAAATGCTGAGCAATATCTAAACGGATCTAGACCATATGGTTTGACAGATGGCATGGCATACGCGCGAAGTTATGCCGGTGTTAAGTAACCATTGTCCCGGTACGTATCATAGTCCGGAACAATGGTGAGTCAATAGGGCAATCCGATTTCAGTTGACTCCTTTACCACCATTAGTTTCACGTTTAATTCCGTTATCGTCTATTGTAGCCCCGGTGCTGCGTGCAAAACTAGGGTTTTTGCAAAAACAAGGGGTTTTGAATATGAAAACCCCCTAGTTTTTGCAGAAACCCCTAGTTTTGCATTATGCAAAATCAGGGGTTATAAAAAACCCCTAGTTTTGCATATGCAAAACTACGGTTATTACGGCCACTATTAAAACCCGGGGTTTTCATAGAACTGTCGTGCAGTTCATGCAGGGTGGTTTATAGCTGTTTATTTCCAGAGGCGCGGGCATGGCGGGGAAGACGGGAAGCGAGTTCATTCTTCCCCCGTTTGCAGTCTCACCCAGTGCTCACTACATCGCAAGCCTGAGCAAACATGCGGCCGCGGGATCTAGTATATCAGGGGAATCGCTTTTCATGTGGTGTAAAATAGTGGTCCGTATTAAAATCGTCGTTTCGTATTAGGGTAGTAAGGAACTCGAACCGTGTGAACTTTTTTATTTGGCGTACTCGCCCAAAATAGAGCGGTCCGCTTCCATTTCCGATTAAAGAATGCGTCTGATTTGGTCGTATAGGCCCTTTAGCTTATATTTAGCAGGGGCGGGATCCAGGATTTTGAAAACGGGGTCAAAATTACCGTGGGGTGAAAGGCTAAACTTGTCCAAAATGGGGCTGATTTTGCAAGATTTTGCAGAATTACCGGGAGGCTCACGCCCCCGTAGTCCCTAGATCCGCGCGTCCTGTTTAAGGGTTGCATTGCAGAATAATTATACAGGGTTTCATTGCTAACAGTTGGATCCAGCTCAGTATGTTTTCACTTAGAAAATTCCCTAATTCAGACCCAACACCCTTCATACACAAAACTTAATGCTTCGGGTATAGAGAACGCATCAAAGGCTTTATTTGTAATAAAAAAAAAAACTTTTGCCATAACCAAGGTATGTATTTAATGGAAAATATCGCACAAATGCAAACATACATGGTCTATAAGACAGTGGGAGGGGTAGGAACTGCCGGAACCTAACAAAGCAACAGCAAATTCAAAACGAAACGGCCATTCACTTCCGGTGCTATTCTGTTTCAAAGCTTAAAGGTCACGAAGATTTTCACATATCAGGTCCCCTTTAAAAAATTGAAAGTACTGAGTTTTGCCTGTGATTGTAAAAGCTTTCCATCAAAAATATCCCCATCTGAAGGATTAAGCTGAAAAATGTTTCTTTGGGGTACAATATTGTGAATTTCTAATTTTCTTATAGGAGCAAATAATACAAATTCCCTTCCTATGTTTTAACAATTGAAATATAAACCAATCAAATTCACTTTTTTCTCTCCTTTAAAGAAAGCCATTTCATATCCAAATAAAAGGTAAGAAGTCTATGAGTGTCTAAATTTATATGAAATTACTATATGACACAATATTGGGTGCCCAATAATCTCTCGTTGCACACCTTTAACGGTAGGAGGGCGCTTAAACACATATCGAACGTTTACACACAGACTTGACTAAAGACTAGACAGTCCTGGTCACTAATATTTCACATCTAAAGGAACCGTTTTGAATTTCACTATTTTTGCAGCGGTGTTAATTCCACTAACCCCGACGGATTTTTGAAAACCAATAATTTTTTTCTTATTTAGCCTATCATCATGATATGACTAAGATATTTTGAAAAGGCTTAAGAGATGGAGTTTTTTTTTAAGGCACTGGGACCGAGACTGCCACAGTAAATGCACGTACAAATCTCCAAATACCGTTTGGGAATCCCCAATCCCCAACGAGCAGTCGTGTCTAACCCCCGCCCCCCCCCGGAAGATGAGCCAAACATGGGAAGGAAAAAAGGGAAAAGGAAGAGAAGAAAAAGAGAAAATCGAAGAACAGGTTAATACGCGGACATAGAAGAAGCAAGTTGAAAGAAGATGTGAGAGTGAATTCAACTTGAAGAGAAAAGAAGAGGGGAAGAGGCCTTGCCCCCCTTCAAAATTTTGAAATCAGGACAACTTCTTGAGTCCCTCCCTTCCCCCCTCAACCCCCCCCCCCCCCCCCCCCCCCCCGGATTCGAGGGTCTGTGTTTCCGCCCTGGTGCACATCGGGTTTGCTAACACAGTCACAACTACTATCAAAACGCGCTCAACGTTTGTTATGTCCATAGAAATTTTGGCCCACCCAGAGTATAGGCTTGAGAATATCCACGAGACTGTGTTTATGCAAATGCAAATTGTGCGCCCCACAGGCGGGTGCCCATCCTCTCTGTCCTTTGGCGTTTGGGACCGACTCTCGTACTTGGTGTACTGTGTTTGTATGGATACCAGAGAACACGAGCACTAATGCATTTGGCTCGGCACAGATGACCTGTGACCTGCCTGCCCCCCCCTATAATTGAATATATAGCCTACCCGTTTACTCTGTCAGCTTCAGGAGCTTCTTGGATTCTGTTCGGGTATACTATGCTCTTTTGAGGCGTAATGAGAGTGACCCCCTAAGTAACACTTATCAGTGAAGGTAATCATTAACCAGTCACAATCACCCCCTAGCCGGAGTATAACTAATTTGACCCCCTAGCGGGAGTCCCGCTTTGCAGCTTGTCCCTCTTTTTTGGAACGCTCATTGGTACCCCACACAAAATCCACCCCCCACCCCCCCCCCACCCGATGAAAAAGGTCAACTTTTCGGTGTGTCTTGGTGTAAGATATTCATGAGTTAGACTAAGTAAAGACCTTTTACGGACCAATCCCTGTAATCATTTGATCCTCTTATAGAATTCTCATATATATGATCCTCTCATGCAGGTCCTTACATGAAGGTAACCCCTGTTAAGTGGTAGTAAAAATGCCAAACCAGGGGAAGAACAGAACGAATTGATTAATGGCCAATTTTGGTATCAAGTATCTAAATACGTACTGATCGATTTAAAAAGCTGGCGTAGTTCTTGGAAAAAAATCTACCATACTTTTAGTAATATGTTATTTAGAGCTTCTTATTTGAATGAAGGTGTTAAAAGTGCTTTTTTTTTCTGAATTTTTGTCTATTGTGTTCTCTACTTGAATATAATAGGCCTGACACTTTGTACACACTGACCACCAAGTTCCGTGGGAACCTTGCGGTTTTTAGCATAGTGGCAACACCGTATCATTACTGTGTTATATTGATGGCTAACCATTAAAACAGTTTTTTATATCTGTATCTTGAGAATAAAGGATCTGAAATTTGAAATTGCAGGACAATGAATTCATCTTTCAATGTCAAAAGTCAGTTATATGTTCCTTCCGTTGTACAAATAAATTGTTAAAAAATACCCTTCTCTTTCAGAGTTTTGATGTGCCAATTACTGTCACATATGTGACCGGCACTCACCATTTTACTATTTGTGAAGGAACATAACTTTTTCTGTCCATATTGAAGAAGATAGCATTGTTAACTGTGTCATTATTAAATTGGTTAAAATTGAATATGGTCAGTTTGAATAAGAAATATTTTTAATAAGACTGGCTTCAATCTTGATTTTTCCATGTTTCTGAAGTTTGGGGTGGTTGTGCCAAATTTTATCATACTTGCACTATCAAAAACAGAAAATCTGCACACTAGGATGAGAATTGCCTTCGCAATTTATTGATACATTGTTATTAAAGTGTTTGAAATAGTTGAGAATATAGAAATACAAAATATTTTATTACAACTTCGTTTTTGGTGCACATTACAATGGTCACCATTTGATTGTGTTATTAATATTGGCGATGTCACCATGTAACCACCAATGTTCACACACACGTGTCCGTACTTAGTGATATAATTTGGTATTACCAGTAAAGTTTGCTTGTTCTTTTAATGACCAACATTGTTGTAATGACAGAATACCATTATCTTTCCAGAATAATAATAAGAAGGTGATTACTTAAATAATCACAGACTCTTTACAGTTGAAGTTTAACTTCTAAAAAACCCTTTTTTGTCTGAGTCATAAAACGTGACCAAAATTTTTTTCCCTTTCCCCTCATTACAAAACACATCTGGCGAGGCGAAACATTTTTTTGGTTAGGTTTGGACTAAAGGTTCCACAACACTTATACCACAGTAGACAGGTTGGTATATTGGCAAAACAACACGTGGGTTGAAAATCAAAATTTACCTTTTTAGGTCACAAACGTGATTGAAGAATGGTCAAATGCCCGTCTCCTTGTGGATATGAACACGATAGTGCACATCAGATTCAGAGGCTAAAAAAACAAAACCTTTATTCTCTAAATGTACAAAGTGAATTTGTGCGAGTGTGTGTTTGTGTGTGGGTTGTGTTTGTTTTGGAGTTTTGTTTTTTTTATGTATTTGTGTTATGGAAAATGGACGAGAGTCCAACATTATAGAATTGATACAACTGCTTTTTGGTCTTCTGATACATGAAGCAACTACACACCTCCAGAATCCTGCTTTTTTTTATTATCAGCAAGTTTAAAGGCCCAATGAGAGATTTCACACTATAGGCGTCCCTTAAAAATGAAAAATTTGCACAAGGCGAGAAAAAAAAACCCTGTTTTATTGGCGAGCGGACCTTTTCGAAGGTCAGAGTCTGTCGGGGGCTATTTTTTTTGTTTTTAATATTTTTTTGTTTTCTTTCTGGAGGCTCACAATTGGCCTAAAATAGCCCCAAACTCTGAAAAATCAAGAGAAAAAAAATGAAAAATTTTTACAAACAACTGTTCTACAAAATTCCCCAAATCGATAATGTGTGCTAAAACAGGCTGATTTTATATGATTTTGGAAAAAACTAAAAAAAAAAATCTGCAAAACTGAAAAATCAGGGTCGTCGGCGGGGCCCGTAAACAGGGTTTTTTCTTTTCGTCGGCTAATGTAAAGCTTTATTAAATACCAACATGTGAAATTATTAAGTTGAGGAATCTTTTCTTTGGTACAAAATTATTAATTTCTTTCTTGTTTACGATATGAGCAAAAAATACTAAATTTAGCCTATGTTTTATATTGAAATTAAGCAAAGCAAATCGCCTTTTTGTTGCCAAGCCTTTCTTATCCAAATACAAATGTAAGAAATCTATTCTGAGTCGTATCTATAAGAATCAGTACATATGACACAAATATGGTGCCCCAAATCGCTCATTGCACCTTTAATAGGTCTCCGTTTGGATTTTTGTCCAACTATAAACATGATCACGTCAATATTTTTGTGAACCACTGGAGTCAAATCTGTACCACAATCATTGAGTCCATTCCTGGGAACAATACAATTTATCACTTATTTCATTGGCTTACAAGCCACTTGTCATCATACCAACTCCCAATTTCATCACTGATAGCTTACATTTGGAGATCAATGTATGCCATCCTGGGTTGCTAATTACTCGGTGTTTTGAAACAAATTTGGGGTTATTAGTACACAAGTATATACTCTTTGTCAGTAACCTTTTACAAGATAAGCGTACTTTGAACGTGATGCGTGTAGACGCCAGGTTTGGCTTTTTGCCCGGTCCCAAAACCTATTTTGACAAAAGCGGTTAAAACCAGGTTAAAACCGGGCAAAAGTGTTTTTAACCGGTCACAACCTGGTCAAAACTATTTCATATCACGTCGAATCAATATTGTCTTGACGAGGGTAGACATATTGAACCATATTGATGAGTCTGGATGAGATAAATGTCATTTTAAAGAAATTCCACATAGCCTATTTGAACAAAAAGCAATATTATTGTTAATTATGAAACGCAAAAATTCATGTAAATTGATAATGGACAATGTTGTTGTCATGACTTGTGTGAGAAATGAGTTCATTTGATGTACTATTTGGTGGTGGGTCCAGAAAGGTCTGAAGGTAAGGATGAGTTGAGGAAAAATATGTTTTGACCATGCATGCATTGTAACCATTTTTTCCTGGTTCTCTGACATGTCATGCATTTGTTACTATGTTTGGACCTGGTTCTGACCATTCATGCATTTGTCTGCATGTTTTGACCATTCATGCCTTGTATTTGTTTTGACCATAGCAGCATTTTTACGTTTTGACCATGCATACATTTATAGTAGTTTTGACCTATAAATTGGACAGTATGCATTTGACTATGATTACGACACACATACATTTTGTCGGGTACTATGTTTTGGGACCTGGTTTTGACAATGCATGCATTTGTACTGTTTTGACCAGCCATGTATTTGCACTGTTTGGACCTGTTTTGACCATCCATGCATATTTGCACTGTTTTGCCATAGGGTGACCGTTTCGGTTTTGGACATGTGAATTCAATTTGTATCATGTTTTTGTGGGTTGACAATTTTGCATACATATTTGTTTTGAAATGGTGTTTACTATACATTGCATGTAGATCCTAATCAAATGTATGCTCAGGCAATAAGCAAGGTTTGACCACATGTGTATGCATATTATTTTTGAACTGTTTTTAGGTAATGCGGGGTAAAATCTAAAAAGGTACAATATCAACACATATCATTATGGAACTTTTATTGAAATTAATACAAAATGGCAATCAAGAATTTTGTTTCAGTTAGGATCAGTACAAAAATTAGATTTTGACCAGGTAGGCTTACGTGAACACTTATGGGCAAGTTACTTAGAATGGGAACTTAAAACTACAGCCTGCCTAGAGAAAAGGCAAAAAAAGGGAAAATCTTTTTCTCAAATGTTGTGTTGTTGTTCTTAATGTCATTACAGTTTTGAAGAAAGTTAAATCGAACCTTTTTGTGCTATTTATGTACAAAATTAGGTTTTGACCAGTTTGACCACTTTGGCGTCAAAAACCTCCAGGTTTTTTAACCCAGGTTTAAACCGGTTTTAAGGACCGGTTTTACACCGAAACGGTGTTTTAAACCGATCAACTGTGTAGACGTGATCGTTGTGATCGACTGCTAAGTGGGCTGCTAAGCCATCCGACCATTTCTTCATGTGTACGACTTGTAAAAGGTATTTGCATAAATAGGACAGTAGTAGTTACACAGCAAGTCAGTCAAAACTACTTCAAATCCAATCCAAGTTTATTGTACTCAGGCTAATATTAATATATAAGTAATACAATTGGGAAAATAGAAAAGAATCAGCTGAGTACAGCATGAGTAAAGAGTGATATTGACACACAAAAATTATCAGTACATGTGTGAAAATAGTGAAATAGTGGCATACAGATTACGAGAATACATTACTGAACGTAATGGAGACAAGCGAATTACATGTGTAATGTCCCCGCCAAATTTCAGAATATGATAAAATTAAAATATAAAATTTGGGGATATGAAAACTGTTCTTCAACTTGCTCCTCTATTAACTTTGACCTTAGATGACTTTGGCGCTATTGACCCAAGTTTTGTTCCAATTAAACTTCAAATTTTCAAATGAAACCAATTTCAAATTTAGCATATTTTAAAAGTTGATCTCAGATGACCTTGGCCTGGTTTAATGTGAGCTTTGGCCTTTGATTAAAATAGGAAGGTCTACGCGTGTTTCATCTATGATTCAAGTTTGGTTCCAATCATTATAAATTTAAAAATGAGACAAGGTTATTTTCTACCAATTTATAAGTTACTTCAGATGACCTTTGGTCTCATAGTGTGACCTTTGAACTCAGTAACCGAGAAGGTTCTTATATAGCATTAAAAAAACACTGAAGCTCGGGATGGCATTTTTACGAAATGTGTAGGCACACATCACACACGGCAACAGGCTGTGTATAGTCTTATCTGGACTTGTCAGCAGGGACAAAAGGTGTGGAGAGGGTGGATTTAACTCATCGTAGACCCATCGGAATGAGACTCATCATAAGTTTTAGGAATCCCTTTAAAACTTACGATGTGTTCACGATTGCATGTCTTTGTGAAATCCAATAAAACATGGGCCTGAAACTGCAGTGATTTCCTAAGTTTAAAACTTCCAATAGCACACAGCAAATTAAAACTTGCGGAACCCCTGCAAATTTTTGGGGGAGAAATTAGGAGCTGGTAAAAGGTCGTAGGGGTCATGTAAGTTCAACTGGGGCCAACATGTCTGGGCCAGTGGTCTTTGGAGCAAGTTTGGCTGTAACCAAGTATAGGTGTTTCGAACATGCCCTACAAGTGATACGACCAAAAGCAGCCTAATAAGGACAGAATATGACTGTCGTACGGACCCTACTACAACACTTGTGGAGATTCATCCTGTGATAATCCTGTTCTTCATTTTCTATCAGTTCTTCAGTCAGTTTATGTGGATTCTATAGACTTATCCTACAATGGTAAGCTGTTCCTACAAGTTTCAAATAGTTGACTCTTAGGCATATCACTGATAGTGCGTTTTGAAAGATAGAAATGATTGATAAATGGTTGCAACAAAATGTGTGCCAGGTTTAAGCAAATAGTTAAAACATATAAAAAATTTTCCATTCTTGGCAAATGTATATACAGTAACATTGATTTACTCAAAACGCTTTAAACATATGTTCTAGTGTGTTTATTTTTAAAAGAGAATGGTTGCCCGTTGTTATACACTTTCCAAAGAAAGTTGACAAGCCTGACCAACAATCATCTCTACATTCCACCTTAGTTTCAACTGGGTACGTGGTCCTTAATTAGGGGACGGTCACTGATAGTGCCTTTTAAATAGAAATGATTGAAAGGTTGCAAAATTGGCCATGTTTAGCTAATATAGAAAACATATAAACATATTTTCCTTCTTGCCAAATGTATATCACAGCTAAATTTATTTACTCAAAACGCTTAAAAACATTTATTTCAAATGTTTAAAAGAGGATGTTCCCGTGTTTATACACTTCCAAAGAAAGTGCCAAGCATGAAACACTAATCTCTACATCCACCTTTAGTTTCAACTGGTACGTGGTTCTTAACTTTAGTTAAATCAACATTTTGTTGCTAAACACCACTGTGAAATTATTAGTCTGAAAGAATTGTGCAAGTCACCAATGTCTGTTAATCCATTCATATGTAGAGAGCTATCAACAAATTTGTATTCAAACTGCATTTATTCCTATTTTTATCAAGCCCAATCGGGAGCAACTCCTCACAAATGGATATGAGGGGGTCACAAGTTCAGTCATGGGGCATGCACGTTAAGTGGTGTAAATTCCCCGCAACGTTGCCTTACCAGATCAATGACTTTCAATACACTTGAAACCGTTATGCTCATTTTAGACCTTTAAGGTGCCAAAAATCTCTTCTCTAATTTGGGTAACCAATACACTGATATCAAAGTCAGTGATTTTAGTGTTTTACACGTTCAAGGATTTTATTTATAGCCAAGACCCAATCTAGACTACTAATATTTTAAGTATATGGAAACCCTTTTCTCTTTAACAAGACTTTAGGTTCCCAAAGAGCGGTCTAATTATTTAAATTTTGCATGCTGCAGTAACATAACATTTATAGTGATTACAGGATTTGTACATGTATGCTTGCATTATCTTAGTTTAACACTTAATGCCTATAAGGGGGGGGATCCTAGGACCATTTTGTTTGTTTTTCGGCCGGCGTTTTGTAAAAGTGCAACATATTGGTGAAGACTTTTTATGTTCTAAATTTAGTTGGCTTGCACGGTGCAAAAAAAATTTAAATCACCGTGCGTTTTTGCGTTTGTAGAAGCTAATTTAACCTTTGACCTACAATAACGGTTTTCAGATTATAACTCCATAAGGGTAATAGTCCAGAGCTAGCACAAACTATACATGTTTTTAATCCTTGCGATCATACAAACATTTTGGGATGCAATTCAACATCATTGGACCACTTCAATGTGGACCCAGTGTAATCTTTGCGAGCCCCTAGTTCGCTTAAGCTACCCCTACAAACTGGCCATGTTACATTTTCGTGTATTGTATAGTATGAGTAAGCCCTGGTTATAAATGCCTCGTTGCCCCCACCCAGGGGTGGTATCAATAAGCTACTTTAGATGTCGGGCTCATCCACTATAGCATGGGTCCCTAGGAGCCCACCTTGAGCACTAAGTGCCCATGACAAAAAGCTTAAGAGAGTTACTGTTGATTCCGATTTCATAATGCATTACACCTATAATCGTATATAATTCGGACACGGAGTTCACACAGAGAGCTTGATACAAGAGTCCATGCATTCATCTTAGTGCACGGGACACGCCCTACTGCGTCCTGCAATAAACGCGCTTATTTCGTTGTTAGGGCATTGGAACATACGCTTCCGCTGTAAGGATCGCCACATACGCGGGGGTGTTTTGGTCGTGTGTATAGGCAGATTTAATGAATACGATTTATAGTGACACAAAGTTAATAGTAATCAAAAAAAATTCTTGGAAGGTATAGTAGGCCTGTGTCATAAATTTTATGATAAATCCTATAGCGGTTACTGTAGGAAACCTTATGGTAGGAGAAACCTAAAAAGGGCACATGAGACCATTGATGTTGTGTTAATATGCGTAAATATAGTTCACTCTTCACCAATTAAAGCGATCAGCAGAAGCTAGGTGAATATCAGTGCCGTAGAAAAGCAGAAATGAATTTGGCTTTTCGCCACCTTTTGGCTGCAAAATAAAATTCAATGCCACTAATTGCTTTTTAATTTCTTGAGTGTGCTTGTTTTTGAAGCTTTTACATTGTGAATTTCATCTTAAAAATTTCATTTGGAAGGGTTTATCTAATGAATTGGTACCAATGCGCCCCCCCCCCTACACGAACTGAAGTGCAAACCACTATGCAGTTTAAGTGTAAGAAAGGGAAATTCGACAGATTGTAAACATGTAAAATCCAGATTTGAGGTACTAAATTTACAAGATTTAAATATTAAATAGAAAGAGCACGTCTGCAACTACTTTTCTCTGGGGACCCAAGTTGTAAGCAATAAAGTAAAATTATTATGATAGGTTTATGCCAAAAAAGCCATGATTTTTACATGATTTAGTTTATTTTAATGTAGGTAAAAACACGAATTCCAACAGTAAAATTTGGAGGACTAAATTGACACGATTTAAATGTTGATAGAAATACTTTTGAAATCCTTTTCTCTGACGAGAATTTACTAGTTGTACGCAGATATTTAAGTTTTTGTATGGCAGATTTATGCAAACCCGGTTATTTTTCCAAGGGAGAGATGACCGCCAAATTGGCCACCAGTGCGTTAGTTCCCCAAAGGAATCAATATGCTCACCTTGTGCACGACTTAAATCACAAACCAAAGTATGCAACCAACAAAATTGTTTACTTAGGTAAAAAACACACCTACTAGGGTTACCATTGGGGAGATGATTGCAATGACTATGAATCCCCGAGGGTAAATATCACGCCACCCCTACATTTCGGGTGGGTCTATGCCCTATTTCCAAATTTCCAACCTCAATTTAAAAATCAAGGGAACTTTTAGCATGTTCTCAAACTTTCAGATACATCGGCTCCCCATTATGTACTTAACTGCTAGAATTAATATTCTAGCGACAGAACTATTGGCAAATTAGCATTAACAATCCAATCATAGAACAATATGGGTGTTTTGTAATCAGATAAAATATCTGCATCTTCCCAAAATGGCATCTGTTTCCAATTGAAATATTTTACGGTTAGCATGTTGGTTGATTGTTGATGAACATTACCTTAATGAAAGATTGGGGATGAGTAACTGCAATTGAGGTAGGTTCATCCGGACCTAATGACACACATGATCTGTGGCATTCCAATGGAAACATGCAGTATCTTATTAAGTTATGAACATATTTATGCTCCAAGTGTTTTGAAAGTTGCTTCATCTTGGATAGCATCGGTGGGCAGGGGACAAAACATATTGTGTTTGCATTTCAAATTACTGGCAAATCCAAAAACGCCATATACATTTACTGCGGGCCCATATGCAAGATTATTGTAGAGGGGTGCGGCGTGAGTTTTGAAAAAATGGCCCTGTGGTAAAAGTGGACCTAACACCCCTTGCGGACTCTTATTATTTAGAATAGATTTGATGTACCAAAAATCATCAACGGTGTACTCTGCATTTGATTTTTGTTGTGAAGACAGTTTTTTAAACTGAGATAGTCGAGTTTGTACAGACGTTTTGAAAATGATGCCCCATTTTTATATAGGAGCTTTTGATTTTAATGGTGAATGAAGCATTATAGGTTTTTCCTCACACTGATGAAATCATAAAGAGCTGGTAATTTGGAATGATGCTGGCAAAGCAATGGGTTGGTAATTTGTTTTGATTTTTAAGTACGTGTACATGACAATACAAAACACACTTTGATACAGTATTAAAAAGATGTTCCAGTCACAAAAATCAAAGTTATACATTTTACAATAGACAGGACCAGAAAATTTGGCATTCCAGTCGCCCTTAAATTCAAAAACCGGGGGGGGGGGGGGGGGTGGATTTCAATTTAAAAATTGTTCTTTTAGAAAAATACACATTTTTAGCTAACCAGCGCTAGTATAGTTTACCAGACAATTACTAACACAACTGCTTGCAAAAAATCTCAATTTAAAAATTGGTGGCATCTCTGCGTATTGCTTTAAGTAGCAAAATTAGCTAATGAATATTCACAAAACATTGATGACAATTGTATAAACAGCAGAGTCACCATTTTGGGCGCCTATTAACCCTTACCATTAAGAAGTAAACTGGCTGTTTGGTTGGATTGTACAATGTTTAATTACATTATTGAAATTATGCAAATGCACTCATAATATTACTAAGTGGGAAAAGAATTCATAGGTTATGCAGTTCACATGCAGAAGTAGATAGCATTACCTCTGCCCAAACATTCAACATCTCTTGAAAATAAGCACGACTCATAATATTCCAAATCTGTCAGGAAATCCCATAGACCATTTTAAGCCTGGCATCATGTCTTATTCACCACCAGGCGAAAATGCATTGGCTATTGGTTTGGAGTGCATAATTATTCTGCCCCTTGGGTAGACAGCAGTGCAACTACACCCATCTGCTCATTACAATAGCTGTGGTGTGATGGTGTGGGGGGGGGGGGGGGCGGAGATCATGGGTAAAATTTTATCAGACTAGTCACTGCAGCTTGAAATATTACAATTATCACTCCTGTGACCTCATCTTGCTGTCATTGAGTCTATGAAGAGAGCTTCAATTGCACTCGATTAACTGCTCATGCTTGAGGACTCAATAACTATCTAAAAAAGGAAAGATATACAGAATTATAATTTATTCTTTAGTCCCCTCTTTAAACGTACAAACAACTTATTTCTACTACAGGTCTAAAGTTTCACCCAAGAATTTCCAGGCTGTTCACATTTTACACTCAGCAAGCTTGAGAGCATGGAATGTATTACAAATACTCTTCCTTCTCAATGGTTCTAGTTTGTTCACAGGGGGTCGGAACAGGATGCTCATTTTCAGAGGGGGAAAATTCCCATTTTTGAGGATGAGTCCGGTTGCGGAGGTGGTTTGAGCAAGACTTTCATTGATAAGTTAAAAAAATTTCGTGGCAAACAGGCAAAAGGGCAATTTTGCATTGTTCAAGCTTTTTTTCTCCATGTAAAGCTCTCTGGTATGCATTGCAGCCCCCCTAGACCCCTGATGACCTTTGATCTTGCCATCTGCTACCCTGCACAAGACCCTGTCTCAAGCATACCAAGTCTGACCTTCTAGCACTACACTAAAAAAGCCTACGGTAAATTGAAAATGTGAAACCAAAATGTGAATCTAGAGCAATTTTAATGACCCTAAGGGACCACTGAGTGACATCCTTACTTGTTTTACTCCACAAAAGACCCCTTGTCTCAATGTCAATGTGTAAGTATACCAAGCATATCCATCACTGCACTAAAAGCTGCTAATAATTGATGAAATTGAAAAAGAGCCAACAAAAAGTGTATATTAGAGCAATATGTCCATAAGTGACCCCTTGACGACCTTTGACATCATCTGTTAGCCCAATTGGTCTCTATGTATAGACTGCCCGAAAAAGTAACATTGAGTGATAATAGTGTCAACCAAAAGGTGTCTATTAAATGTTTGACACAGACCGGATGGACACAAGTAATCATGCTTGCATTACGTCTTTCTAATTGCATCAGAAGACCTAAAACTGAAGGACCTTCTGCCCGGAAATCACATTTTCACAGAACTGTTTTCCGATCCACTCTAAACTTTGGACAAAGGTTGTGTGAAGTATAACCAAAAACTCAAATGCTACAGCATAATTTGTGGATTACCTTTAACCCCGTTTTATTCCAATAAAATTGCAGGCACTTAACACAATTACTTATGAACATACCTTACCTCAGGGGGTACACAACTCTAGATGTATGAATAGGGCAAAACTGGAATAAAGGTTTCATTTCCATGAAGATAGGTACTAGTCTGTGCGTTGCATCAGTGTTCTCCTGTTAGTGTGCGGGGAAGGTAAATAAAGTTTCCTTGCAGATTTTTAACATTTTTATTCAGGGTCTATCTAACATGGATGGGAAAAATAATTGTGTCCTGGTCAGAAAATATTGTCCACGTTTGTCTGTCAGTTCCCCCCAACAGTGTCTTATACTCAGTGATTTTTCTTTACCCCTCCCGTTATTTATATCCCAAGGCCATTGTTGGTAGAAGGTAATAAAATACATAGCGGTCCCGGGACCGCGAGTGTCGTCAGCCGTTACGGTTTGTGAATGATTCAAAGTTCCCGAGGAGGTCACCAGGTCAAATGAGGTCCGCAAGGGTCACACGTGGTCACCAACATGTCAACCCCACCCTGCCCCTCCTTTCCACCAAGTACCTCACAGTAGCCCTTACGGAATCATTATGGCTGCAATATATAACGGGTTAACATTTTGACCACACGACACACACACAACGATAACACAACACACACAGAATGGCGCCAGAGTTAATACCTCATCCAACTATGTTCTCTGGCACCAAAACATTAACCAAAATGTTAAAGGAAATATGTCAAGCTTTTTGTCAAGCTCAGTTGACTTACATTCATAAAATATATGTACATACATCACAAAGTCCCGGAAAAAATAATTACAATTTGATGTAAATTAACATAAATAGAGCATTTAATTTTTGTTTTTGACATAAGAAGAAACACGGCGGATTTTTTCGCCACAGCTCATGATCAAAAGCGCCCAATTTTGCTCTGCTCGTGATGTCAAGTGATGACCCAAAACATCGTGTGACTCGAATTGTTATTGCAACACTGTAATATTATGGATTAACGAAAGTAATTATAAAATTTGAAAATAAAGAAGTACAGAATGCAATTTTTGGGTCATTCGTTGTGTTTTAATTTTATGATTATACAAAAACACATCGATCGCAGTTATAGGAGTTGGAAAGTGGCAAATATGCGAAAACAACTGCGATATGATGGTCCAAACGACGTCGTAAATTATGGAGGGTCGTCAACTGACGTCAACCATTTGCCTACGATTTGGATTTGTCGGAATCGTTTTCGAGTAAGAGGAAGCCTATTGGGCGGAACAAATTAAAAAGGGCAAAATACTCAAAAATGTGGACAAATTTTTCAACTTATTTAGATTATATTTAATATACGTTATTAAGCTTTCCATCCATACCATAATTTCCACATATTCAGAATTCATTGAAACATACTTTCACCTTTAATAGAAAATTGTCAAAAATTGAAAGTAAAGCTTACAGTAGTGCAGACTAGAATAGCCATTAATTCGCATTAGATATAACCTTGTAGGTCAGTCAATTCTCTATTCTGGGTTCTCAGATGATATGAGTCTCTGCTGGCAGGGTTAGCAGTACACAAGTCAAGCAGTGTTTTATGTTCCCTGTTCTCCTGTAAAATTACCAACATTTAACTGCATATATAACAAGAAGTATAGCATGTGGTACACATAAGTAAGATGCCCCAAAAATTACATTTTTAAATCTCATTGTGTTCGTCAAACTCATACTTTGCGTTCTGGTCTCAAGGTTCACTTTTTGTAAATTTGTTGAGTGAGACGTACATCATACATCATACCACAGCTATAGCTGGCGGCCCACAAAAAGCGGGACCATGGATACCACATAGGTAATTGAATCGCCATACAAATTTAGTTATTAAAAAGACAGCATTTTTTCCGGCAATGATTGTGTCATATGACCCATCGTGTTTGGAATTTATAGGACTCTGGGCCCATTGGGTTGTGGCAAATATGAAGTCACTCAGTCAATGCAGAAACAAGAGTAAGAGTCCAAAAATCAAGCATTAACATTATGGACATCTGAATGAGTCAAAATTTACATGGAGGTCAAGGTCCACTAGGGGTGAACAGTTCGCATAGAGTCAACGGTTATATGTTCAAAGGTTCATAAGTAAAGGTACATTAGAGGTTCAAAGGCTGCTTGGCGTCCAATGGTCACATAGGGTCAAAGGTTGCATTGGGTCGAAGGTCACATAGGGTCAAAGGTCACATAGGGTCAAAGGTCACATAGGGTCAAGGCCATGTAGGTCAAAGGTCACACAGGGTCAAGCTTACATAGTCAAAGGTCAATAGGTCACAGGTCACATAGTGTCTACAGGTCACAGGGTCAAAGTCATGAGGGTTTAAAGTTCAGTGTCAAAGGTCACATAGGGTTAGAAGTCAATCTGTATATACAACATGTCTTGGGGACAGTTTTGGACAAAATGAAATCAATCAGTCAATGCATACATCAGTAAGTGCAGGCAGACAGACAACCTACCAAAGCAGACGTCTTCTAAGACGAGTGGAGTTTTGCTCCCTACAGCTCTCTTAAAGAGTGTTTCATAGCTCCCTGATGCCAGTCGTAAGGCATTGTAGGAGACGTGATTGGTAAATCCTTCGGAAGATCATTTTTTATGTACAATCGCTGTAAATGTTCTAAATTCAACGCTTAAATACTGCTTATTTGACAGAGCTTTTAGGAGAGCACTACCTCTTCTTAAAAGGCATCATGCAAGTATCTCTATGTGCATATCTGCAAGCAGAAAACTTCAAGAGAAGGACAAATAACTTACGAGGTGGAATTAGTTTGGGGACACTGCTTTATGCCAAAATAAACTGGTGGCTGTTTGGTCTTGGATCAATGGGCCTCAGATACACCTGATTGTCCTTTCCATTGGTGTGTACCAACACATTGATGTTCTTCTTTGCAGTTTTGTGCATCCCCATTCTTTTGGCACCCCTACAACACTAGGCAACCTACAATGTACCTCGTTCTATCTGCGATCACATCAAAAACAAGTTAATTATTTACGTACGGTTTTCAGAGAAGGCACAACAAAGAGCCATGTTTAACGTTTGAAACTTGTTTATTTTCACTTCCAAATTTTTGATGGTAGTACAGTAAATTGTGGATTCACTTTTGATTATGCTGCTTAAATTCATCTTGTGTATTGTAGCTTGTCGTACTACGTGATGATACGTTTTTGTAGAAACTGCATTTCGTTTGTCCGCCCCCCAAATTCCAGCTTTTTTTGACATGCGTGAACAAATCCCGGCTTAGCCCAGTACACCGAGGTAAAAAAAGGATCAACTCCCCGGCTTTCACGGTAGTACAAGTCCCGTCCATCCCTGGTACCAGGGACCAGGGCATTTTTGATAAGTTTTGCAAGTAACATTTGGTATACTCCATCTCCATGACGCAGAATAGTACTAGTTGACAGGATATGAACCAGGATTCAACTATAGCCGCTTTTACAATTCCTTTTTTGAAATAGATGTCCACATACGCGCTAAGAGTTTGCTGTGTTAACAGCATTTCCTTTGCCATTGTCATGGTTCTGCTGCGCGGGAAAGTCTAGAAGCAGGAGAAAAGGAATTTCGAGGACTAGACTAATATTAGGGTAGTATATAATTTAATACGACTAAACATTATGATTAAGTCCCGGATTAAATTTTAACCTGCAAAGAATAGTCATGAGTTAGTTCACCAATAATTGGGACTTCACATGACGTTCTTTAACAGTATGCAGGCCTTTATAGGTGCTTGTCCGATTGATGTGCATTGTGTTCTCTACTTGATATGCGCGCCTGGCACGTGCACATATTACACCTAGTTCCAATAATTGTTAACTTATGGAATAATGTATCTAGCCTAAATTGGGCTTTAGACCATAATCGTCTTTGGTGGCCATAAAGTAACAAACTGTTCTGTGGACATATTTAAGCCACTTTGCAGCTGTTAAAGTTAAAGCAGAATAGAAGCTGTCTGTGTATCTTGGCTGAATGACATTTTCACTACACACAACTCGTCAGGACTAGATAGTCTTATGATAACGCCAGCCATAAAAAGTTAAGACTATCTTAGTCATGATCCATCAGGACGAATATACACTCCATCAAGTAGTACGTGGGAAACAAACTTGCGGTTTGAGGTAGACGCATTTAATGCATGTTGCAAAGCCCTATGCTATACCAGGGGTGCAAAAAATGCGGGCGCTGGGAGCGCCGCTTCCGAGGAACAGGTTGAAAGTCTTGTAGGTACCTATGTGATGAACATTGGCATGTTGCTCATGAGGAAAGAACAATTTTTTTTGCACCCCTGTTCTATACTGTGCTAATATTGATGGTTAACCACTAAAATGGCAGATATTTGTTATATTTTGGGAAGAAATGGATTGGAGGCTCAAATTCAGGACGAAAATGAGGAAAAAAAAATATGGGCTTTCATTGATATTACAATCGATAACTACTCCAGGTTAAATCGGGGGGTGGGGTCCCAAAGCGATCGGAACACGCACTTAACAGTCGATATGTGATTGATAATGTAATGCGCATATGATTTGTACATATGGAGGAGTATGTTCAGCAGGACTAGTCATGAGTGATAAAAGTTAATAGTTTCCCATTAACCAGTTACTTCACGTCTAAGTTACCACCCACAACGGTGCGCCAGTTGCCGGATAGAGACCCAGGAGTGTAAATTCGGGCGGCCCTGCGCTGCAGAAAAATTAGACGATGGACTTGCATTGTAAATTTGTATCTCGCCAGTCGACTGAGTATGGCATTAACTTTTTTCACTGAGTCTGAGGATGCTTAAAGGTGACTACGAGATTTCGAAATATAATTTTTTTTGGTGTGTAGTTGTTGTAGTTTGTTAGTAATTAAAAATAGTAATCTGAACAAAGATAGTAACCTAAAATGCTTATTCCAAAGTAGAGATGAATCGAATTTTTCGTTTTATGCAGTAAACCATTTAAGCACAGTTAACAGTTGCATAGGCTACCGTGGTATAACAAAATTTCCGGATCCGGAATTTTATACAAAGTTGTGATTTTCCATATGAAGACTTCAATTTGAGCTTAGTTATTTTACACAGTATATTTTAATGGACAAGCCATTATGTATATGCCAAAAAAATCAATTTGTTTGAAAAATGAGTGTGCCTCCTCGGAAAATCTCGAGTCAGCCTTTAATCAAGGACTAACCGGTCATGTTTTGGTTTAGCTTTCCACCCATTTCGGGATGAATGTAGTTGATTCTGCCACCACTTAACAATTCGGACCTTAAACATGCGTTTATTCCGTTAACGTCATGACACGAATTCGTTAGGCCTGGTGGCAGAATACTAAATTCTTCCCCAATTTCTGGTACCATAAGGACTTCTAACCGTAAATGCAGAAGTCGGCAATTATTGTCAGATTATTTTCGAACAACACCACAGACACCATAGAAGTCGATGTCAATGAAATTCCTTGGCATTGAGTGTGGAGCAAAATTTTTAATCTAAGGTTTCTCTGAAAATGATTTAAAGCTTGCCAATAAGAAACATTTTGTAGTTTAAAGGCCGACTCGTGATTTTCCCGATGAGGGCACCACTTAATTTTTTTCAAACAAATCATGTTTTTTGCATACACATAATTGCTTGTCCATACACTGTGTGAAAATAACTTGGACTATTAGAACTCACTGCCCTTCATAGAAAATCATGACTTTTTTTATTTTTTTTATATTTTTAGTTTAATTTGTAAGACTTTTATTCCGTAAATGTTATAATGGATTAAATAATTACTGCATGAAAACGAAAAATTCTGATTACCTGTAACTTTCGAATTAAGTATTTTAGATTGACTATTTTTAATTACTGCCAAATAATTATATATGTAAAAAATCTGCTGAATTTAGCCTTTAATTCAGAAGTATTAAAATCTTCATGAGAAATTTCCAGTTTCCATACATCAATAGCTTGTCGCAATTTCAGATTCAAGATTGCATTGTGGGTATATCCGGCGGATCTTTGGGAGATAAAAAAAACGCGACTACGTGACAATTTCATGTGGTGACTTGACGTTTTTCAAAAAAATTACTTAAACTCAGGCTTCTACAACAGGTTTGCCTTTGTCATATTGTTAATGTCATAACTGCCATGAAGGACATTGAGATGCGTCTTATAGTTTGTAAAACCAGAGTAGAGCAATTTTGTTGAAAACGGCAAAGTTCACCACATTGTGAATGTCAGAGTAGCTGCGAAATCTCCAAAAGTCGCTTGCATCTGAATTGCGAAGGGCTTATTGTAAATGGCCTGGAAGTTTGTGACTCTTTATAATATGAAGCAGAGTCACTTTTGGGACTAATACTAGTCCCTGTCCCATGTTTCGGAAAGAATTTATTATTCTGCCACGGCTAACTAATTCGGCAACGTTAATGCCGGCCGAATTCCATTTTCATGGATAAACCATTACTAATGGAATAAACCGCATGGTAAAGGTGCCGAATTTTAGTGGTGGCCGAATAACAAAATTTCGTTAACATTATGCCTTAAGTTTTTAAGTTAATGGCAGATAAATGATTATGCACATATGGAGGAGTCATGCTCAACAGGACAGGAGTCTAGGGATCATGATACTGACTACGTTACTACATTTGCTTGAGTTTTTTTGTTGTATACCGACATGGGCCGCCCATGCCATGTAACTCGTGAAGTATTTTTTCATACTCCGACGGCCTTGTCATTTCCCAAACGTTTTCAGCTTAGACTCATCCTCCGTCACATTGATGTGACATTACCTAAACTGTACCATCATCGCCGTATCTTTCACTGGCGTCCGCCAGCAATTGGGGGACTATCAGTCTACTTCCCTTGTTTTTTGGCATTCAAATGACAGACTTGAGATAGAAGCATACTGCTTCATATCTCTTTTCTGTCATGAGGCAATTTCTTCACGCAGGCAGGTAAGATCCCACAGTAAGACTTGCCGAATTAATTTCTCGGCTCCGCGCCAATCTTTGAACATTTTGACGGTGACACGGGGTGACAACAGCAGTGACAGCTCTCTATAAACCAAACACTGAACGTCCAACTTCGATATTAACACTGGGTGAAAAATAATTTGAAATAATTACCTCTACTTGAAATTATTACTAACCACATCAGTGGTCATATCAAAATAAGGTTTTCAACACTGACCGGTGATACGATCACTTTGTCGATCGAATCGCCGTCTGTAGACTGTCAAACCAGCTACCCAAATTCATTATAAAAAAAAAATTATTCGCAACTCTGGACACACATGTCGCTGTTGTGCTTCCTCAAATAACACACCCCTTCGTTCACTAATGCAAGTTACGTAATGTCTATCCGCAATGTTGAATTTTTCCTTACTCAGACCCGTTAAATTTCACGACGGAAACTCACAATTTTGTGGCGGAAACAAACCAAGGTGACAAATCATATCACTTAAAAGATGGCCATAAATCTCAGCATTAAAAAAGTGTTCGACAGCCACTGCCGTAATATTGCCTCAAAAAGACTTATTTTTCGGTAAGTACAGCTCATTAATACTTCTTGGCAAACTTTTACTCGTAACTCAGGCGCTATTGCGCATGCGGCGCGTCTAGTATTCAGAAAACGCTGCACGATCTTCCAAAAACGGTTATCGATCGCAAAAGGTCGATCGATCACCGGCTCAGTTTGAAGCCTTAATATTAAAGTAATTAAATATCAATTATTTGTGATCGTTCTTGATTTCTTACATACGAATACAACGGAGTTTACACTGACCGTCCGGTATACGACCCGAAAACAAGTTTTAAAAACTAGGGTATTTGTTTCCCCGTTTTTGCATGCTATACCGAATCTAATGATTCCACCCGGATTATATCTGCTTTCACATCCGGCCGTTTGAGTTGTAAACATCTCACTCCGTGGCAAAAATACTGACTTATTTGAAACTTTCTGCATAAGAAACAAAGGCACATGCATCGAACAAGAACATGAATAGGCAAGGCAATGTATGCACAGCATTTCAACATAACAGTACACTGTTAAAAATGGTTCCTAGTTACCAACTTTTACTTTTAACTTACGGTAAACCCCAATTTTCAGGCCTTTAAAACTTATAATCTACATAAAATTACAATTTGGAATCAGAATAAAAATGTACAAAACAGTGCTTAGAAAATAATACTACACATTTTGAAAAAAAGTATATTTTTCCCTTGGCGTTGTTACATTTTTCGTACTAATTATGTTTTTCTTTTGTAACTTACTTGGTTTTACTGTAAGAATAGATGTATGAAATCGTTAACCAACCTACACAATGTGGGTTAAATAACGTCGTAAGTAACGTCATTAAAAACTGCAAAAAATCTTATGTTCCGTTTTAATTTTCAAAATAGTTATATGTACAATTTCCGTAAAACAAAATACTGGGTTAAAATTGCTGTTTTTTTTTTTTTTTAAAAAAAGTAAAAAAAAACTCTATGATTAATTTTAATTTTTCTAAATTTTTAACAACCAGTGGTGACGCAACCGTTTGAATGATGTCATAAAGCTATCACTTGAAATTTGTCAGAAGATTGTAATAACGTTTTAATTCATATATAGTTTAAAACAATCAAACCCAACAATAAACCGTTGAAGCTGAGATTTCACGGCGTTATTTTAACGTTTTCCCTGCAATATTTCGTATTTTTCGGCCCCAGACTACGGTTCTGCACGATGTGAGTTAGCCTTGTTTCAAGGAGCTCTAATCCGACTTCATTCACTGGTTCACACGTCTGATACAAATAATGTCACATATCATATTAGGCAGAAATCATGCGAGGAGTGGATCATATTCCCCCTCCCTAAAACTAAAGAAATAGCAATACCCTGGCAAAAATTCATTTTATCAAGCACCTAATTTGATGGCTCTAATTCCACCTGGCCTATGTTCCATGCTTGCAGCCTTCCAGTAGCAAGTTCAATAAATTCCACTCAGGCAGAGCGCCTTGTTCTATCTGTAAGCTTTTTTCTGCATTTGCAAAAAAATTGATATGAGTTTTATACAAGGAAGATTAAAACCACAAAGCAATTAGAACAAGGCTGTCGCCCTGAGTAGCATAGCCACTGCACCTGACCTAGTTCCAATAATTGTAACTTATGGCATCATCTTTTAAAATTTGGACATAATCTTTGGTGCCATAAGTTACAACTGTTCTGTGGAGTTCCAATGCCATTTAAGGTTTGAGATGTTTTGAGATGTATATTTCCTAAATAAAAAGAAAAAATAATTTTCTTTTGACATACATAGCATCTCTAGAGTCTGTAGAATAATTGTCTTACCAATTTGTAACCGATGCTACAATTTGTTCCCAAAAAAGTTCATGTCAACATGTACACAGGCTGCCAAATTTGGCAGCCCAATGTAGACACAACAAGGGTAAGTTTCACCTGAAAATTTCATAATGTGAATTTTAAATCTGGAAAAATGGTTATCACATGATGCAGAAGACTCTCAAGAATGCCTACAATATAACGTTTATTACAAATAATGAATACTTAAGCCACTTTGCAGCTGTAAAGTTAGAGCAGAAGTTGACTGTGTATCTGGCTTAAATGGCACTTTTACTACACACAACTCCTCATGACTAGATAGTCTATGATAACAGCAGCCATAAAAAAGTTGAGACTATCTAGTCATGATCATCAGGGCTACACCTGACCACAATAGGTATTTGTGGTTTTATACCCAGACTAGCAGGCTCCTAGATCAAGTGTGCACAACAGACCACCAAGGAGTATACCAATTTATTTTTTTATTGAATCTTTCTCTAGACAGGGTAGCCCCTTCATTGCTAAAGCACTGATTTCAAACCTGCACACACAATATTCAAAATAATAATTGAGAATAAATTTCAATAAAAAAAATAGCAAGTTTGTCGGTTCTTAGCAGACAGCCTTGAACAAGGCTAGATGTGAGTCTATAAGCTTCCAGTAAAAACTCCGTTTTTTACAGGTTTATTTTTTAACAGTGTATTAGTAAAAATGTGAAAATTCTGATTTTTGCAATAATGTATAAAGCTTTCTGTCAAAAATATCCCCATGTGAAAGGATTAAGCTGAACATTATTTCTTTGGTACAAAAATTGTGAAATTTCAAATTTACTATCGCAACAAACACTAAATCCGCCTATGTTTATACTGAAATGAAGCAAAATCAAAATCACCTTTGGTTTTCACTTTCAGTTTCAAGGCATTTCTGGAGTCAAATACAAGGTAGAAATCTATTGGAGTCTTATCTATACATATGACACGATATATGGATACCCCAAAATCTCTCGTTATACCTTTAAAACCAATCAATGATAAACTCATGTGCATGCATGCCTATGGTAAAAAAAATGAAATCGGACAAGATGAATCGTGCTATTTTTTCATTTACTCTGTGAAATCGTAGTGCTGAAACATGTTTCGTTTGAATGTTATGAGCGAAAATGTGTCCATTTTGGTCGACCATATTAAGTTTACAAAATCACGTTTTTAGCCCTAACATCAAAATTAATTTAAATAACAGCGCGAAACATTAAAATGATGTATCCTTTGATGCTCAGTTTACAGCTGTCCCGGTAATTTATTTCCAATCGGCACGAACACGCTTATTTTCGCTGATTACCAATACAAAAAAATAGCGAGTTGGGGGACGCTGTTTCGGACCTACCAAGGTCAAAGTTCCTAATTAATACCTGGGATATTAATAAAAAGAATATTAGAACTGTGCAATATTACTGTGATAAAAACATCACACCCGTCATAGCGATTCATACCGCCATATTGGAAAATTGATTCTATTTTATCTTTGCAACAGTAAACTTTCTGAACAAAACACATACCTGACGATGTTCTTGAATGTCTAAGGATCATTTTATAAGCGAGGGTCGCCAGGCGAAATCGACGACAAAGTGCTTTTTTCATGCTGTAATATTTACGTATTTGGCACAAATGCTGGACACTTCGGAAGTGAAGACATTTCACCCGATGGACATCTCATCCTGTGCACATCTCATTCGGTGGATATCTCATCGATTTCAAAAACTGTTCATTCAGTCGGGCTAAGTAAAAATGTTGTTCATTCATGCGAGTAAAGCAAAGTGAAGACAGAAGTGTGAGCTTATGTATTAACTGCTTTTATAGTATGGATGCTTATCCTAACTTACCTGATGTTTTGTTGGATGTTATGAGCAAAATCTGCGAAAATGTGCCCCATTTTGGTCGGCCAATATTAATTTTGAACTCCCACAACCTCACATGCTATCGGTTCATTCGCAGCTTCCGACACATTCTCGGTCTTGTTTCTGATCCGTTTTACTGTAAGTGCAGTGTAATTATTTGAGCTGCTAATCAAGGTCCTATAAATCTCCAAGAAACTCTGTTGGCTGTTCGTTCGTACGGATTTCGTACGGTATTTAAAATATGTATCCCTTGATGCTCAGTTTACATCTGTCCCGGTATTTTATTTCAAATCGACACGAACAACACCTATTTTCTCTGATTACCAAACTAAAAAAAAAATAGCGATTGGGTGGACGGCTGTTTCGACCTACTCAGTTCAAATTGCGGTATTAATGACAGCGCCGTCGCTAGACATTTTTGTCAGGGGGGTGTAAAGTGAAAAATGTTATTGCGGCATAAAGAGTCCTTGGAAGCGTAGTGAGCGAATCAAACAATACAACTAACGAACGAACGCGCACGGTTCGTGCCCACTTAATGCCGTTGAAAATTGTCCTAAGTAGAATTCTCTTACAGACCTTTTTTCTTGATCCGTTGAAACTGCACGCCGCAAAGTGCCATTGACGGCAAACCGAAAGCCCTGAACGGGTGTGGTCCAGGTGCCCGCTTTAGTGTCCCCCTGGCTTGGTTGCAGGGCAGAGGCCCCTGCTGGAGGTAGGGGGCAGAGCCCGGAGGCTCTTGGATTTAAGCTATTCCGAACCTTCAAAATACCATGCACTGTTTGAGGGGTAAATATTAACCAATTCAAGTAAAGACCGCGATAAAGACTGTTTCTAACTTTGCTCCCTGATCCGGCATGAGGCCTATACTGTATAAGCTTGTACTGCCATATAGCTAGCGCCAATGTCTTTAATGGGTGTGTGCAGTAGGCAGAGCCCTCTGGGGGTCCAGGGGGCGAACTCCCCTGAAAGCTCTTGGATTTCAGCTATCAAACTTGACTCAAAGATTCCACTTTTGTTTGAGGGGTAATGGTCACCAATTCAAAAAACACTGGTTTCTTCTAACGTTGCTCACTGATACCGGAAGTATAAAGCTTGTACCTCGCGTGCGAAGGGGACCTATACACATTAGTCTAACCCAATGTCTTTAATAAACCGGAGGCGTGGCATTAGTCATAGCCCTCTGCCGATGTCCAGGGGCGGATGAGCCCCCGGAAGCTCTTGGATTTAAGCTATTAAGAAAGGTATTTTTAAGGGTTCAGTATAGTTAACATTAATTCAAATGACGCCCGTAGAATCTATAAGTTTATGGTGCTGGGGCTAGGGAATCTATCCTCTACCATTTTTTTTCTTGACCACTTCAGATCCCCGACTGAAAATTCCCCTTATATACTGGTAGACCAAACTTGAGGAATGGCCCATGGCTCCCCTCGTGTTTTCTCAAATTTATTTTACACATTTTGATCACAAGTACTGTTGGTACATTAACAATTCATGATTACCGTTGGTTAGGCTTGGAACACAACTAATTGGCTTGAGGGGAAGCCAAATATTTGTGATATTTGGGTTTTTGTAACTTAAGTCTGGAGTTCAATCGCATGCGTTCTGATGTTGTTCTCCTTTTGTTTCATTCTTACTTCCCCTTTCTCTCTTTCTTTTCTCTTCTCTTTCCCTCTTTCTTTTCTCTTTCTCTTTTCCTTCTCTCTCTCTTCCCTTTTTCTTTCTTCTCTTTTTGAGGATCGCTGGGGGGGGGGGTGTTCCACCCCCCACACCCCCCATGGCGACGGGCCTGTTAATAAACATATTAGAACTGTGCAATATTACTGTGATAAAAACATCACACTCGTTATAGCGATTCCTACCGCCATATTGGAAAATGTATTCTATTTGATCTTGACAACGGTAAACTTTCTGAACAAAACACATACCTGACGATGTTCTTGGATGTCTAAGGATCATTTTATAAGCGAGGATCGCCAGGCGAAATCGACGACAAAGTGTTTTTTCATGCTGTAATGTTTACGTATTTGGCACGAACTCTGGACACTTAGGAAGCTAAGATATTTCATCCGATGGACATTTCACCCGCCTGAAGGAAACAATCTGCGACTTTCTGAATGTGATATTTGTGTTCCTTGACATCAACAACATGGGTATTGCCACCAATTTGAACCTTCTATGTTGCTCAGAAGGCCAGATATAGGGCAAAATATGTTGAAAATGGCAGCCATTTTGAAATCCAAGATGGCCGCCAAACGGAAAGGATAAAAAATTGGTAACAATTTGATTTGGATTCCTGGGACCATTATCTACATTTTAAGACTAAAAATTCCAATTGTAGCAAAAAAGCCAACAAATGACACACTGTCACATACTATCTCATTCGGTTTTCGACCAATATTAATTTTGAACTCCCACAACCTCACATGCTATTGGTTCATTCGCAGCTTCCGAGACATTCTCGGTTTTGTTACAGTGCATGTTATTTCGCCAAATACAAGATATTAGCAGTGGTAATAAGTTTAAACAAAACGTGCATTGCTAGCTGTGTTCTTTACTAGAGACGTAGATTGTAAGATGTCTTGACTGTCTAAGCGACAATCCGGGCGCTGACGTTTTTCAGTTTCGAATCGCGCCATTTGAGATTTATTTTATTTAATTTAAAGTTTCTTTTATTTTGTAACGATTCAACTATACTTTTCATGAGAAAAATCCTAGAACTATAACTGTGGTATGATAACATTTTGATTACATTTCGGGGACGAAGGCATCAGGAAACGAATGCAGTTTGACGGCTTGAATGATCAATTACTACCCTCAAAAATGAGTAATTGTGACTCAAACTCATCAATCGTAAATACTAAATTGAATGATTTTTAATAGCTCTTAAATATGTAAATAATAAAGGCTTAAAATTGTCACAAATACCCTCAACTTATTTCATTAAGAAATGTTAACAACACAAACGTACATGTATTAAGTTATACGGTAAATTGTGCAAAAATAGCAAGAATTACTCATTTTACACTTGTTGCTGCAAATTAATTATTGTTGAAGTTGTAGATATAACAACAAGGCAATTTGTGAAACAAGAAATAACAAAAATAAACACTAATTTAGTAACTTATTTTATTTTTTGTTATAGATAGCCAAGTGCATATCCCTATCAGCATTGTAATATTCCTCATAACAGCCCCCAGATTTTGCTTGGATCGACGAGGCAATTGAGATTAAAGGTGCAACGAGAGATTTCAAATAACAGTTGTCCCTAAAAAATACGAAAATTCTGATTTTTGTACTAGTCTAAAGCTTTCTATCAAAAATATCCCCACCTGAAAGGATTAAGCTGAGAAGTGTTTCTTTGGTACAAAAATTGCGAAATTTGTAATTTCGTATAGGAGCAAAAACGAAATTCAGCCTATGTTTTCTATTGAAATATAAGCATATACAAATCACCTTTGTTTTCATTTTAAGATATTTCTAGAGCCAAATAAAAGGTGGGGATTTTATTGAGTGTCCAATCTATTTGAAATCACTACATATCGAAGAAAATATAGATGACTTGAAATCTCTCGTTGCACCTTTAAAGTGATAGGAGGAGATTTTTTTAGGATATTAATTTCTCTCAAATTTCACTGGATCGGTTGTAGACCACCTACCGAGAACGTTTGGAAGGTTAATTGGACAAACAGGTGCAAAAGAAAAACCGCGAACCTTGTTTTGAACTTGCCTGCTATCGTAATCGTTCCCCATAGAAAACCATGCTTTGACTTACTGTCGTGCACGACAGAAACTACTAAATCATCATCTTATTACATAAAGACGGCGTATTCGCCTTATTCACTTCAGGTGTGATCTAATACATTGGTAAGCATTCCAAATATGTAAAAAAACCTAGGTTCGAGAAAAATTGGGGCCGCTTCTTTCTGGAAATCTCCTCATGTCTCTTTAAGTACCTTGCCCAGTGATACAAACAGTGTTACAGGCCCCAAGAACTTGCAATGATTTATTTACCTTTTGCAGCTTAAAGTTATCAATTAGCACATAAAATATTATAAATTAATCTAAGTAACATAATATAAAAATATATCTGGTTTGTGTGCATATCTTGTGTGTGTGTGTGTGTATGTGTGTGCGTGTGTGTGTGTGTGTGTGTGAGGGTGTGTGTGTGTGTGCGTGTGTTTGTGTGTGTGTGTAATGACTCATTATAGACAGTACTAGATCCTTCTGGAGTTGTTTGAGAGGCTATATAAAGCAGGCTGAGAGAGAATATGCGGCATAGTTTCAACATCATTGCTCCAGGCAGAGTGGCATCCAGTTACTCCTAGTTGATGAGAGAGATCTCATATTAGTGACAGTAGTTACCGTTAATAGTATATAGTCTCTATAGTGGACAGCGTCTTAGTAGTCTCAGCTCCAACAGTTGTCGTCCGATTGTGTAGCCGTCTTCGGTTTTGTATTTCTTGACCTCTGAGTTATTCGAGGATAAACATGCTACAGCACTTTTGGACTTTATATTTAGTCGACCTCCGAGCTTCGGGAGTCATTAGGAGCTGGTTTTCTTCAGTAAGGACAAGTCGTCCGTCACGGTCCATGGACACGTCCCACTACTGGAAATTGAAGTTTTACGCTGGAATATTCGCCAGGATTGTTTGTAAGTTCTGCATCTTTATAGTACTCTTGCTGCAGCCCGCGTCGCGGCACACACCAGGTAGTAAGTTAGTATTTTATTAATTAACAACTTTACTATAGATAAATCATTGAATATTGATACCTAATCGGTGCATTGTGATTAAAGTTAATACACCATCAAAATAAATATTTTGTTTTAAAATTTATAATCAAGTTTACAGTGTATTGTCTACACAGCAAGATTCCTACTCACGGTGTAACCCAGAGCTTAGGCTACTCCATTTGTACTCTTAGCTCTACTCGAATGGTACCCCCTTGATACATTATTGATGCAGTGCCTACAACTAAGTACTTGCGAAGTACACAGCACTTGGTGGATAGCAGCTACATTTACTTAGCAGTCCCCATCCTATAGTGTAGCTCTACAGTTGCCTGCTAGGTGACTAACAGGTACCCATGTAATCCACCAGTAGTGGAGTACCCTCTGCAGCTACTCACGGGAGTACCTTCACAGGTACTCCCTCCCGTCTGCCTAGTAGGCAAGCACTTTGGACCATAGAGGTCGCCACATTCATTGTTGTTTATGACTTTCTGATCATTTTCCAGCTTAGTAACATCTATATTTGAGTCGAGCATCACCAAAACCCTATATATGAACATTTTGTGTAAAACATACAACATATGTGACCAAAATGTTAAGTTATGGATCAATAACCCAATAATCACACTGAGCTCAAAGCTCATTTGCATGGGAGTACCCATGCAGGTACTCCAGCATGGGGTGACTAGTGGTTAGGCTACTGCGTGTGTACCTAGGTGGATGATTACCCCCACTTTTGCGGCCGGCGATGTGGTACCCATGCAGGTGGGTACTCCATGGCTACTTAACAGCTACTTCACAGGTACTTCCATGAAGAAATTGGTTGTGTAGTTATTTAGGAGTTTGATTCCGTACTTTAGAGGTGGTTTTGGCCTTGGTCAACTTGACCGTAACAACATATTGACTGCAACGGGCCCGAACGCGAGATTTACAATGGTTTAAGGATCATGAGTCCTGCACTTTATCCCTAAAGCCATACATGTTCTGAAGATATAGCATCTATGTAAAAACAAACAAACAAAATCAAACAATATATTTCTACCGGGCTTTGTGGCTTTTGATGAAGACGATTTTCAGGAAGGCAGAATTTAAGATTGTGTCAATAGGGGGCAAAGTATTGCCCAAGCTGTCCAACCCAGAATTGGTCTTGCAATTAAGACGCATCATCAATTTGGATCCAAATTCCTTATTGATCCTCTTGTTGAAAGCAATTGTGAATGATTTGCAGCAAGTTCACAAGGGACTGACATCCCTGATATTACTGCAAGTTTGTACAATTTATGGCAGATAATGCCAACCACATCAGGACACTAGATGGTCTGAATGCCTTTCACGTCGCGGCGTGGGGATCATTGCAGCCTTGACACCAAGGATGAAACAAAAAAAACAGTACTAAGGAATATCTTTAACCCCAAAGATGTTGCTGCTGCTGACGCTCTTTTGAAGATTGACACACAATTGCACAAAAAAAAAAACAACTTTCAATGTTTTAGCAGAAACTAGTTTCTATCTGTTACTGACACTCCCTACCGGAATTATATTAACCATAACAACGAATTAAAACCCACTTAGTTTGGCCATGCGCTATTTAAAATCCGCGCTATTGTATAACGTGTTATGCGATACCGCCGGTACGTTTGTGTCATACACACCATAGGAAATGCACATTATGAAAGTGTCACATGTGAAGGTGTATGACGCTACTGTGCCGTCAGTATCCCATAACACGTATACATATCCCATATACACTAGCACGAATTTCAAATAGCGCATGGTCAGACAAAATGTTTTAATTAATTTTTTATGGTTAGTATAATTCCGTTTTTCCATGAAACCACTCAATATGTGTCCAATAATATTTTTATAGCATATATTGTATAAGTTATTCTTAGTACGGTTCTCCTTTAATGAGCGGTTTTAGATGAAACGACTCGATATGTGGTCAATAATTATTTTATAGAGTATATTTTATAATATTATTCGTTGCGTTGTACGGGTTCTCCTTTAATTATGTTTGATATTCTTTGTAGCCTGAGTCCCCGGCCCTCATTCATAACTAACAAACATTGCGGATAAGTCCATACGTTTTCAAGGACTGAAGGATTTAAACAGTGAACGAATATCACATAGCTTCAACGGCGAAGTTTTTATCGTGAATACACTGTCCTTCAAATTAACTTACAAGCTAGTATATGGGTCATGTCTGGCTATTGTGTATTGCCTGCCAATGAGGACGACTTTGATTGGTACTTCTTGGAAACCTGTTAGCCTAACCAAAGATTATCTTTGGCCTAACCTTATGAAGTACTTCCTGGAGAATTTCTGACCAAATCACAGATGACAATCATCACAACTTGTTCAAAGAAAAAAAACATCACATTTTGTGTTTTGTCAACAAAAAAAAAAACGGCAACAAACATCCTATTGATTTCGTGTATAAAACTTTAAGCTCATGGCCCCGCTTGATTTTGACAAGTGGTACACTTTAAGACTAGGAACAAGAAAATTGATTGGCATGAGGTGCATCAGATGCACCCTATTGCTGGTAATAAATAATATCCGGGGAGGCACTCCCATCTTGGAGGTGACGCGTATGTAAGGCTGTTAAGACCCCAATTTTCAGCACCGCTGTCACCCAAGACCCCATATATTTTGAAATGTCAACAAAAGAGCCCATATTTTGGAAAGTTTTTATGGGAAAATTTCACCCAAAGACCCCTATTTTTGCTGAAATTTTTTGCAAATATCTTTTTCTAAAAAGACATGAACATTTTTTGGAACATTTTTTTGTTGTTGAAAATTTGTTACCCGAAAAAACCTATTTTGGGGCATTTTTTGCTGTCTCTCACCCCTATTTGTTTGATTCCCCTCTCTCACTGAATGCCCCTGGGTACGGTTTGGAAGCGCCAGCCTAACACCCATATCCATTTCATATGTGATTCCCCCCCCCCCCCGGCCCCCGGGTATACGGTACGTCGCGTAATTCTCTAGTAATGGCGTTACAACAAAATACAATTGAACGATACACCATGTCACAGTGTACACGTTTACAAGCTTGGCAACAGGGTTGGTTGAAATCGACAGCGACAGTTGCGCTTACACATTGAAAGCGTGACTAAATGATACAAGCAAAATCTAAATGTATAGGGGTGTCCACCACAAAACAAAACTGTCATGTCTATAAAACATATTTCTACATCAAATGGTGACATGATCTTTCGAGGACACCCTCTAGAATTTTTATAAAAAATGGTTAAAGTTGCAGCAAATTTCGCATTTTTGCATTGCGATGATCAAACTCGTGAGGGATTATGGGTATAGTCTGGCAAGTCAGAAATAAGACTAGGAGTCATGCAGTGTTATAGGATCATTGGTACGGTGGTGCGGAAAGTACGACATTGCACAGGCCTGAAATTGCATATTAAATTAGCTAGCCTACTGACGTAGCACCGTGGGAAAATGTTTGGTGCTCGTCAGAGCCCATAGAGATTGTGTGTAAAAAACTACCGATAGAAATGTTCAGTTTTCTGAAATTCAAAAGGTTCTATAGGTTCAGACCCAGTTAATTTCTGACACTGTGATGCAAACATATCCATAGAACCCCTTCGTTTTTCGGAGATATTTGAGATTATTTTTCATTTACACATATTCTCTTTGGGGCGATTGATAACGTTAATCTCTCACGCAGTACCAATTTAGATAATATCTTTCACAGTCTGTGACGCAGACTACACCGTGGGTAAATACCACTGACCGCACCGCCGTAGTATACGGCGGTGCGGTAAGTATTTCCCACGGTGTTAAGCTCTTTTAGATGGCTATCTGTGCGGTTTACGTCATTTTCTCTCTCTCTCTCTAAACAGTTTTATCAACACACAAAGCCACGTTTCTTACCGACGATGATGGAAAAACTATTTATCAAGTTCTTAAAGAAGGGAAGGCTACGCTGGACATGACTGCCGAATGTACGTTACTCGAATGTATGATCTGTTTTTAAATTAGAAAATAAAGGTGTTTTTTATAGTCCATTTTTCCTAACCAAACTTCTGTGGTGAGATGGGCAGCAGTGATTGCATAAAGCAGTGATGTACTATATTCTATTAGCTGGCGTTCACTTAGTACTCGTCCAAAGATCCCATTTCACGTTTTTCGCTGAAATAGTGAGGTAAAAGCGTAACATTTTTCATATAATACCAAAAAAACTGATAACATTCCGTACTAACAAACTAACATAGCTATATTACTTTGAAGAAAATAACCTTTTTTCATAATTTTAATGGAATCTTACTTATCCACCTCACTACTTCAAAGATTAACGATTGTTTAGTTAAAAAAAGGGTATATATGGCGGCCAAGAAATCACTATTTTAGATGTCGCCATAGTTTTTCCACTTCAAAGCGAAAAATATTTGACGAAAATTCTGAATTTTTGTCTATGTTGTCAAGGAATATTTTCTTCTACCAAAACGTTGGCGCGAAGAATCAATCCACTGTAAGGGTTATTTCTGAATTTTTTTGGCATGCATAACGTACGAGGACGAAGGTGGGTCGCATGTGGATCAGGGAAACACCACATCCGACACCACATCAAATCACCTAAAATCGGTTGTGGTGTGTGGTCCTGTATGTCGTAATTTTGATTAGTTCTGATTGATCGTGGTCTGTGGTTGATTCTAGTCCGAATTTTTGAAATTAGGAAGGTGTTCTTGGCGACCGATTGGCTTCGGATGGGGGAGGTTCCGAAGGATAGCTAAGCCATTGTCTCTATATCCAACTTCATGGTTCGAATATGTGGTATTCTTTCCCCTTCTATCAGTCGTAATTCGGTAGCTATTTAATAAAATCAAGTATTGAGGTAGAGATAAGGTATTAAACTCGCCCTCCGCCCTCAATGCAAGGCACATGCACTGAAGAAGAAGCAAAGAACTGTGTATTGGTACCAACATCAAACATGCTCATCACTGTCAAAGCATTTGCAGAATTACAGAATGTTTGTTCAAAACTACAAAAATATCAGAGGCCGTCACTGGTAGGCATAAACTGCTCTCACGATGGAATGCGTTGAAAACATACTCCAAAAGTGGCACAACCGTTCCATGGGTACCATCGGGGATGCTATTAGAAGTTTGCAAAGACCGTTTAGGAAAATGGAGAAATTAGCATCAGCACCAGCAATCCCAGCATCAACCAGCAACGGTGTTCATCAAAGATAACAGAAAGAAATTACATTCAATACTCATTGTCACCAAGGAAACTGTTATCTGAGTCTGTGCGAACCGTCAGCTTGAGTTTATTTTGTCCTTCTTGTTTGAAAAGATGTTTTTTTTTCAATCTTGGTTTGCAGATAAATTCCTTTGTTGTCTTAACGTTGATAAATTCCGATGACTGGTTGATGTTGATGTCATTTCTTCCAGTGGAGTAGATGGTTCAGGTTTTTGGATTAAACTGTGCATATCCGATGGATCCAGAACAGTTGTAGCTTCTTTGGAATCGTTGACAAAACACTGAGGGCAGGTTTTGCTCTGCCAGGTTGACGGTCCTGATATTCTGTAGATTGGACAAATGCTTCTCTGGGTATTTAATTCTGCAAAAGCTGTGAATGGGCCATGTGTGGATATTGGCACAATAATACCAGAATACACCACACACAGCAACCATGGAAAAAGTGATCCAATGTGTCTTGCCTGCTAAGGCAGGCGACACAAAATGACCTTTATTAGCCAATAATCACAGGGTCGGTTAAGTTTTGGAATGGAAGCATATTGTGCGTTCAAGTTGGAATTCGAGTGACGTTTACAACGTAAAGGTTGATAACAGTTTACAGTATTTTCTTCAATTCCTTTATTATACACCCCCAGTTCATCGCGGCATAAATTTTCAGCCAAGGAGCTCAGCCGCGTTATTATCCCGCAGTGTGTACTTCAAAAAGTGGACTTAGAATGCTTCTATCTTTTATAACTTTTTTGCATTTAGTTCCAAACGAAGGATAGGACAGTGGCGCCAGAATATGACGAGAGTAACGTTGTTCACACCTCATCTGATTGCGTGCACATATCGACTGACAGCGAACCCCGCGGCACTGTATGCCCCCCCCCACCCCCCCGAGTTATACCATCTTCTTACATTCTCTAATTGGCTCATTACATTTCATTTAGCCATATATAATCTCTGAGTAACCAATTAAACATAGTCGTCATCTGTATGCACTGTTAGGCTTATTGGTCAATTACATCCTATAACCCACCAATCAATTTTGGTGGCCAGTAGTGATCTATGGGCGTCCGCTTCCCCAAAACTCGTGCGTAACCCTAGTGTATATAAATGTGCATATGTCCTATATAACAGCCCTTTTCATACCAGTTACCAGTCCTGACAAATGGTCACTCAGGGCTGAGAATTGTCTGCACGTAGATTACGACTGAGTTCGGAAACAATGAGAATATTAATTAGTCAAAAAAGTGTCTGATTGACTAATTCAAAATTAGTCATGCAATCAATTGGTTTCTCATTCATAATAATGTACTGGAAGGCTGGAAACATGTTTGCTAGGCTGGAACATACTTTCCATATTTTAAACTAGTTTCATGATTACAAAATATTTTATTACCTCTAAATCTACCTTTAAAAATGATAAATTAATGACATGAGATTGTTCATTTGTCAAAGGGACAGAAATTATTATTGACTAATTGAAGACGACTTTAGACTCACCAAAGGACTAGAATAGTTATCAAGCACAAAAAATGACGAGTTTCAGTACACATGGTCATTTACTAATTAGTTAGTTGGACGAAATTTTGTAATTAAAAAGTCCTAATTATCAAGTTGTAGAAAACTTGCAATTATGAAATTGAATCCGAAAATCTTTTAAAAAACATTCTTTAATTCAACTCTTTTTTGAGCATATTTTGTGATATAAAACATAATGTGCATGACTAATATTTAATCAGTCACAATAAGACACTTTTGAAAATGAAAATTCTCGTGACGGACCCCAGGGGTGTAGTCCTCAACCCTGTTTACTGTTTCTAATAAAGTATTTAAACAAAGAATTATCTGCATAAGCTCTTTGTAATAGTGTGCTTAAGGTCATGGAAATGCTTATAAACATACGTATAATTTTTTTTTTTAAAAAAACCACAAAAAATGGTTCATTCATTAGTATGTATTGGTATCATGTAAAAATCTGCATGAAGCGTAATTGAGAACCGTATATTGATAAACATGGGCATAATATCATGTGTTTGGACAAAGTTCAAAGGGAAATTCCAAAATGAAGTGGATTATCGCGCTGCAAGCCGACCAGAAGTGACGTCCGAGTAACAAATACGCGGTACGCGATACGCGTCATAGATGTCCATCGTGGAACGGACGTGCGCCACGGGGCCCAGTTTTCTTGCATACGTACACAGTTGACTTCTAGTGATAGTGTCGTACGTGTTGTATTCATTGGCATAATTTTCCTTGATTTGATGCTTTAAAATTACGATTTAATGTGCTGTATTGTCGAAGGCTGCACCAGCGGTGACCGTCCCGACAAGGAAATTCAGAAGAGAATGTTTATTCAAGTCCCAACAACGAAAACCGACAAGGAGAGATATATGGAGTTGTGTGGTGCGGTTAGCCCACGTGTGAGCTTTGTTTACCAATTTGTACTCGACGTCATTAACGGGGTCAATTCCAACTCCAGCATCTTGTGATGCGTACGCGAAAACAGGAGAAGGGCCCCTGCCAGTTTGGGTATATTTATCTTGAAATTTACCACTTCTGCGATGTTCACGTTTAAAATCGGTGTTGCGATATGATCAGATACTGTTGAGGTACGAAATGTAGCAATTAGGAAATGTCTACTCAGCCATGTCCATGGACCTTAAGTTTATAGTAGGAATTGTCACTAGCGCTATATTGATTTGTATTTATAATATTTTAGTTGTCCTGGGATGATATGCAAAATAAGACTATTATGATGTATTTAAAAAATTAGTACTTTAATCGATAAGCAAATTTGCCCTGAATGCATTTTTCAAAATAATAACGTGAATAACGTCTTCAATTACACACAACACACACAATCCCAGCCTCCCTTCTCTCCTTATTTATTCATCCATTGGTACACTCTAGACCGATTAAAACGGACCCCACCCGGACGAATGCATTTTTGATGAACGTCTCTTACACGCTCACTATTAGCCACGTTTAAGACCTTAGTGACCCACTGATCTAAGATCGTGTTTTGACCGTTACTGTTTCCCAGAATACACTGTAAAGTGACCTGATGAGATCACATCAACCACAACGTACCATGCTCTATCCAATGGTTCGACGGCGGCTGAGGGACTCGCCGGAAGGCAACAGAAACTTATAGCGCCGAGGCGCTAGAAGGGGGCCCGTGCCCTGCGCTTTTTTGAGGGGGCAACGCAGTGAGGCATGAGATCTGGCTTTGTTTTTCGAAACCGTTTACAGAGCGCCACGCAGCACGCCCCCCCTTAAGACACTCGGCTAAAAAATCTCATCATGCGCGATTCAAGGGTTGTACGCGATGAATTTGAGTGGTGACGCAACGTATCCCTGAAGATGATAAGACGCTAAAGGTAACAAAGCGAGACAGGACGAAACTTGGGAAGAAATATAAAACGTAAAAAGGAAGGGGGCCTAAAAGGGGAAAGAAAAAGAGGAACGTGCATAACACTGGTATCAATAGACACCCTTGCAAACCCCGACAAACAGTGTCTTGAGCCTGATTCAGGGCTTGTAGCCCGAGACGCTCATACAAGCTATGCATGCAAGCCTCTTTGTTTCGTAAGGGAGTTTCGTTATTTACGCCAGGGGGAAGGAGGGGGTTTAAGGCTATAACGGGGCAATGTAAATAACACACGGTAGCGAGACGAGGTATGAAAGTTCGACAGGAAGAGCATGAAAGTGAGGACATGACTTTTAAATGGATCAAATATTATAAAATCAAGGAAGCTCAGGGGATGATAATTTTTTGAACGGAAGCAAGGGAGGACGCGTCAATCTGTCGCCCATGAAAAGTTAAATCCTCAAACCCCACCGTATTAAGAGGTGTATTTGAGAAGCGGTTAAAAGCCAATTTTAACTCGATAAGACTTGATGGAAGACAGCTTTGTAATTTATGGTGGTTTTTTTTTCTTTGAATTCTATATTCATGTTTGAAGAGGGGATATAGCCAAGACATCTAATCAGTTTACAACATGTACATGTAGATGACAAGAAACGATTAGGTTTTAACTCATTACCTGGGATGCATGCGGAGCTCAATCAATAGATTTAGACAATAGCAAAATAAATACTATCATAATAATAAAACTAAATGAATTCAGTTTTTTGTCTGAAACGGTTTTATTTTTCACTTTCGGAAGAAAGATTTTTCGCCTAAACCAAATAAACGATTCCAAGAACTTCCCTATAAAGTGGTTTGACTTCGACCTTTTTTAGCACTGCTTATACCATTAAGGGATAAACAGCGATAATGCAAGAAATAAAAAAATAGAAATGCATTTTTAGCTTAAGTCAATATAAGTATGTATAAATTCGATCTAACTAATTTATTGTAGACTACTTAAAAACCAAATATAATGAAAAATCTATTTATAATAAACAAAGATCTCTGCACTAGTGTTTTTGTGTTGAGTCCAAGCTGTGCAGCGCCATGCATGGTGTCACAGCGTATATGCTTATAAATCCTGGGATAAATGCAGAATGGTGAAAGTATCGTGCATTTTGGGTGAAAAGTACCAATTTGGCACAGAGGTAGCCATTGATACGCTAAACAAATCTGGTCAGGCCAATTAATTTCCCTTCTCCATATGGCCGTCATTTTCCAAGGTAGTGGTGCCGTCCACCGGCTAGTAAATTGGTGGGTGTGGTGCACATTCAGTATTACAGGAGGATATGTGTGGGGGTGATGTTTGGTGAGCAAGCGTGTTATTATAGTGGTGGGGTCAGGGTTTATCTATACTTGGTTTACTTTTTAAATGAATATTTCTGTTATTGACACAACATCGTATTAATTAAAATGTCGGTCAACATTGGGCCTAATTCCAGATGCTGGCCGCTTCACAGTAAAAAGCTGCTTATTTTTGTAGTTTACAGTGCCAACCATGGGTTTCGTTGATTTTCTAATACTTTGGGCCCTCAACATAATCCACACCACCTCTGCATTTTATTGTTGTAAATGCCGATGTACCCTAATTCAAAATGGCTGCCATATCAAAATGGCTGCCAATCAAAATGGTCAGCTACTATAAATGTGATATGTTTGTAGAGGTCAGTTTTGGATTTTATATGGTGTCATGGTACTATAAGATTGAATCAATTCTAAAACATACTGGTGTCTTGGTATGGTTAAACATTTTACATTTTTGTCTGTGTGTATGACAAAACAATATGCTGTCACTTCAAAATGGCTGCCACTATAAATTTAATACACCTTAGATGTACTGCTGATTTTCTTGTCAAAGTTTACCTCACAGGTCCTATTGCCATTCGACCAGGTATCTTTATGTGCTGCCGGTGCGGTCAATGCGTGTAATTTCTAAGAATGTTATCATATTCAAAATAGTCTTGCTAATGTCCTTTGTCGGATGTTAATTCGTGGTTTACTGGCCAGCAAATCCAGAACTGGTTTGTCTGTGAGGCATTAATTACTTGTTAAAAATTACCAACGTTTTTTGGATTGGTTTCAGTCATATCATTTACTCATTCATGTCTTGCTTCTTTCATTGTTTTGATATTCTGATAATTTAGAACTCCAATTCTATAATTGTATGCATGCATCCCTTCATATTTTAAAACTCTAACTGGCGGTAGTTGTTCTGTTAGTGGATGATGGTGTAATAATCAGATACTACAATCTATCTATCTCCATGCACTCACGTGAAGAAGTAGGGCTTCTACTTCATTCATACCCAGGAGCTAGCACACCTTTGTACACATCTCCATACAAAAGGTTTTGAGTGGTTAAATATGTTGACAGACTGACAGGAACCCTGAACGTGATTCTTCTGAATGCCGCTAGTGGTGCCTTAAGAGAGGGGGCCAAAACAACGTTTGTACAGGGGTCAATTATTGCAAATTACCAATCATGTTGAAAAGCACACCATGTTATGTGTATACCATAAAGATTCAGAAAAGGTCTAGTTTGTAATATGTACAAAGCCTAAAGTTTCAGAGTTATAGCGCAAAAACATCAAAAATCATAAAGGGTCACTTTCAGTTGTGTACATGGGTCAAATTTTAAAATTGCTCCGTTTGGATAAAAAATGGTGCAATTATTGGAGTTCATGCCACCTCCCTCAGATGCACGTGTCAACACTCAAACAGAGCAACATGTCAGTCAGGACATTGCTGGTACAAGCTTCTGCTAGCTCCAGATCTACCAGATCCCGCTGACTGGGGTCGGGAAATTGCAGCTTTACAGTCCTGTATGGACAACCCTTGCCAGAGGCATCAAAGCATGTCAAAAAACGATGAAGTGTGGGCTTTTTTGTAATGTAAATAAGACGATGTTTGGTGGTACAATGTCGGCTGCTTCACTGAATTCTGTTAAGGGTCCTTGTCTGTGTATTGTTGCTCCAAACATTGGCGACAGTGAATCGGCAAGGTCCATGTATGTGCATTGTTGCGCCAACATTGGCAGACCAAGCGATGTTCCTTCCATTGTATGTGGCGCTGTGCTACAATTACGGTTGTGTCTCCTGATATTGCTTCCATGTAGCCCAGCTTGTACAAGACACCTTGGATTATCCGATTTCTTGTTCTCAATGTGTTGAGGTATCGCCATTCAGCCCATGAGGAGGAGTCAGCTCCAGGTGGGTGATGCTCACCAGTTCAATACCAATAGATGTTATTGGTTGATTAGCCAGTCTTTTCTTTCCACAAGGCGACTCTTTAACTCCTTTGAGACTGTTCAAAAAGGGTTGGACTTTGCTTGAGAAACTCCCTCTGGATTTAAGGCGCGTTAGCACTGGGTCTCTGTCAAGACATAGGGTGTTTCACATTGATATTTGGCAAGCTACGCTCTTGCATGCTCGCTATACTACAACAGATGCTTGGTGGAGCAATCATGCCTAGGATGTATTTCTGTTGACATTCGTGATAAGATGGCAGGAGGCTTTTAATGATGGATCAAGCTTCTTGGGTTGATCTTTCCCATACCATGGTAAGCTATTGCACATATAGTACAGGACAAGTGCCCTTCGATCTTAGGGGTTGGTAGTAGGGTTAGTGAGTTTGTTCAAGATGTTATTGGTGAACATACTTTATCTTCTTTAGAATTTGTTGTGTGTCTTATAAGAGAGAACGAGGCGGTCCAAGGTAAACTCCTATGTAGTCAGAATTATCACAGTGCTCTAGGGTCTTCCAGACCATGCATAATTTAAGCTGACAGTTGGCTTCAGGTTGCGTAGATGGAAAAGTACATATCTGCCTTGAATGGAATTTTGCCACACGGCACTCTAACCCCGTGCTCTAACCACTGACGCTATTAAAGGTCCATGGACCATGCTTTAAAACCAACTTATAATACCACCAAAAAATGTTCATTTATAGTATGTATTGGTATCAATGGAAAATCTGCATGAAGCAGTAAATGAGAAACCGTATATTTGATAAAAATTGGGAATAATATAATGTGTATTTGGGACAAGCTCAAAGGAAATTCCAAATGAAAGTAGTGATATGATTATCGCGCTGGCAAGCGTGACCCAGAAGTGACGCCGAGTAACAATACGCGATACGCGTCATGATCGTCATCGTGGACCGGACGTGGCGCGTGCCCCAGTTTTCTTGCATACGTACAAGTTGACTTCTCATGATATGCGGTCGTACGTGTTGTATCATATATGGCATAAATTTTTATGATTTGATGCCTTAAAATTACGATTAATATGCTGTATGGTCGACGGCTGCACCAGAGGTGACCGTACGACACGGAGAATCAGAACTGAATAGTTTTTTATTTCAAGTTTCCAGACAAAGAAACCGACAGGGAGAGATATCTGGAAGTCTGTGCGTTGCGGTTAGCCCACGTGTGAGCTCGTTTACAACTTTGTTACTCTGACGTCCATTAAACGGGGTCAAATCCAAACTCCAGCATATTGAACGCATTCGCAAAGCAGGGGGAGAAGGCCCTGTCAGTTTGGGTATATTATCCTTGAAATTTAACACTTTCCCCGATGTTCACTTTAACAATCTGTGTTTGCGATTATGATCAGGATTACTGTTGAGGTACGAAAAATGTAAAATAAGAAATGTTATCAGCCATGGACCAGGACCCTTTTAAGACTGGGTTGGTAGAGGCGCGATAGATATCATCTATAGGTTAGGTTCGAAAGGTGTCAATCGCTTCCTAGCGGGCTAGTAATACGGAGGTCGTCCGGTGGTTTTTCAAATCCGGCCGGAGCAATGGGTGTTTTTTTTAACACTTGTGTGCGCTGGCTATCTCCAGGGAAAGATAATAAAATTCATCCTTGTCTCCTGCATGCAGAACTAAGAGTGAAATTTAAAACAAATTAATGTATATCGACTCAGAAACTGCGGATTGGTGGGCCATATTTCTTGATGTTAGGGTTCATTATCGGTGATCAATTTTAAGGTTGTGCCTGGGTTTTTTAAAACAACTGCTAAAGGATCGCCTCAAACATGGTGGAATACCCTTAATATCCTTTAGCTCCTTCATAGGAAAGGCCGGGTATGTATTCCGTCCTACAGACTCCGGGCAGTCTTATTTCAATAGTTGGGCCAAAATTGTCATAGTTTTGGAGTTTTGGAGCAAACTTTATTGCATGTTCTGATCAAGGTCATCAGGTTATCCTTTGCCAGTCGGTTTTTTCTGTAGTTAAGTACGCTTAAAACCACTTTGTTTGGTATTACGGCAGCATTGAATTAGAGTTAGTGGAAAAGATTCATAACAATCTTACTACACAGGTTAGAGATGCTTTTGCCAAAACAATAGCATGTAATCAGGATTGTAACCTCTCCAATGCGAGTACTATAAAATTGATATGCGGCAGCAGCTTAGGTCGTGAAGGTGATGTAGGATGTTTACTGTCTAAACCATTCTTCCCACAGGCTTGTCCGTCTTATATCTTCATTGTAGCCCAATTGGGTACTATAGCTGTTGACATCGCCAATTAAGAAATGAGTTTTAGTGGAATTCCCGAAATTGAATTGAGGGTGCATGAAATCTACTGATGGAGGCTTGTTGACTGATCTAAACTATGGAGAGCGAGCTAAATGGTATGGACTTCGATGTTGTCAGCAGGGATATTTGCGGTTGATTCTACAACGGGTCTGTTTTCACACCATAGAGCCACTTCCAAATGTCGATGTGGTTCCCGATGGCAAGGAAATTTCATGGAAAGTATTAGTAAGGACCTTAGCTACACATGATAGGGCTACCAAAGACTTCTGCAGAGTAAATTCATCTTTTGGGTGATGGCAATTGGGCCATCATTTTGAATTGACCGTAGACCCCAGCCCCAGCCTCACGCTCCAATAGGAGTCGTGCACATTGAATGTTTTAAAACAAATCACCCAAGGATTAGAGCACGGGGAAATCAAGCTTTCATGTGTAAAAACATGTGTCCTGTGCCCTGTGATTTTTGGACGATTGCTGGGCAATGAATCAAATTCTCCCACCACCCCCCCCCCCTGGTGAACATTTTACAGGCACGCCCCCCTGTACTAAACCACAGAACAAAACAATACAAATCAAATGGGTATGTTATTTTATGGAAAAACATAATTCGAGTAGCACGGAGGAAATTTCAACAGCCCTTCAGTGGGACTACTTCTAAAAGTAGTGGCCATTCGAGGTTTGGCAGCATCTTGGGCCAAATTATTAAGGATGAAAGAAAGCAATTTAACAAACAGACCTTAATTGGTTTCCTCTTAATGAGTGAATTCCTTCATTGATGGAGATATATCAAGATAAGAAAAACATTAATTTCTTGATAATCAAAGGAAAAGCTTAAGTGACAAATTAGCCTACATTGGATTCTTTTCTCCGCCATTTGGATTCAAATCTTATTTGGTTTATTCTTTTAAGGGATGTGATTCGATACCTTAAATGCAATTGTTCAATAAACAACCTTAGGGAATTATAACAAGATCAAGGAAAAACATTTCTTGATAATCAAATGTACGCTTCAAATGGGCCGGCCATTTTTGGATTTTCTGCCATTTGTGATCCAATTTGCTATGTAAACAAGGGGAGACCAGTGGAGGGTCAATCAGGGTATTTCTGTTCTACATGGCACGAAACACAATCAAAATTGAGCGTAATTGGATCATATTAATAAACATAGAAAGCACGTAAAACATGACATTTTAACAGTGGCCGGCCATATTTAATTGGAGGCCATCTTGGAAGGAAATTAATTTGGCACCTAGACCAGATTTGTTAGCATATCAAGAGCTACATCGGTGCCAAATTTGGTACTTTTCACCCAAATGCACAAAATAGTAGGTTTGATTCTTACACCCATCTGCATGACTACTCTTAGACGCTTGAGTGGTAATCTTTCTCGAACCTCATGGCAGTTTCACAACAAACCCATAGTGATGAACGCTGTCAATGGAATTGAACGAAAGCTAGACTTTTGCAATGCCCTTACTTTCCAAAAAACAAAACCCACAGTGCGATTTGCAGATAAATGCATATGAATTTTATTTACCAATTCCAATGGCCCACTGTCTTAGCTGTTAAAGACCAACGCAGAGATGTAGGTACAAACCTGAATGGTTTCTGCATTGAAAACAATTTATTGTGAATTTTGATTTGGTTTCTTGATACCTAATTCTCATGGGCCTACTATTATTATAGCAACATGATATAGTCCATTTCTCTACCTCCCGTGCAGTGATGTCATAACATTTGACGGCAGCTTTTTGTACGGACGCGATCAAGGTATGCCATCTTTGTGCGCGAGTGTAAAAAGCCGTCGCTTTAAGCCAGCGCGTTGCGGTATACTGGTGCGGCCATCAAGTCTCGCGCTGACGTTCACGGCACAGAGGTAGGGAAGTTCAGTCTTTATCGCAGCTAAACTTTTCGGAAAGGCTTATAATTTGAAAATTAACATAAGGGAATTTTACTTTAAGATCAATATTTATGGTCAAACGTCGTTAATTAAGATATTCGCGTTTCGGAAGAAAAAAACAGTACAAAATCACAATTATTTTGAATGGTCTGCGCACGTGAATTCACCTAATAATTTAAACGAGAAACCAATATTTTTTTCTTCAAAAGAATAATTGAAGTTGGAATGACACCATAGATTGTAGATACTAAGTTAGTAGAGGGTATATATACGATAAGGCATGTTACCTGATATTGATCAGTAAGTCGATATCAATGATTGACGGTATTTCTAGTAGCTAATAGGGGTGACTTGTGACTGTGGGGAACCCGCGTGCATTATATGACCGTGATATCTGATGACCCGTGCATTAATCGGATGACCCGGCATTTGACAGAGCCCAGTGCATTCGTGAAAAATAATGCCCTGAAAACATAGCTATCTAACCCGGAGAAGCTATAAAATCGATAGTCAGATAATACCAAGACACCCCCCCGCTCACAAGTCTTTGTTAGGGACCAGACGTCGGACAATTTTTTTGCAACTTGAGGAAAAAAGGTCAAAATCAATATATTTGTAGGTGAAATTCATTGTTTTGAAATTTAAAATCCTGTGGGGTAATATCGTGATACAAACTTTTCTTTCACGATTTTTTCCCGACAAACTCTACCTTCTCTATAATATTAATTAAAAAAACGAGGGGTGCTATAAGCTAATTGAATGGACAGTGGAGTGATCCGAAAGCGGAGGAAGTACAACCGATTAGGTTTATTTGTATGGTGAGGTTGTAGCTTGATGTAGATAGAGTAGATTTGTGACAAATTGTGGGGCACTGTGCATTATATAGTGATAAATCTCGAAATTTAGAACATGTTAGGATACTTCCAGGGAAGATTTTGGTATTTTGGCTCCCATGTTTCATGGGGCGCAAGGAAATTAACTTAAACTTGTTGAAAAGTATTCGCCTGGTTATATTAAATCCAGAATTCGAAATTAAGAAAAGCATGCATAGCAGTCAAAGATTGTCCTTACGACGAAGATTTCAAAATGGCCGCTCACTTTAATATATTTCCACAAGAAAAGTCTGTGTTTTTTTTTCAGAGATTAGTTCCTTTTTTTCGGAGAAGTCCAGAAGGTAACTTTGTCAGACAGTTCACGGTCCCTTAACGACACAACAGTAAAAACTAACAATTGATGTTTTCATTTAAACGGGCTGGTTTTTTTTTTCATTTACTGTGTTTAGACACGTTGCAACGTTTTTGGGTAGTATTTAAAAAATGGGTACTAGTGTTTATAAAATAAAGAAAATAATGGGAAGGCTATATGAAATTAACGCGTTGAAACATTTTTAAAGTATTTATACGTTAGTTTCTATACGTGAATACTTCAGACATGAAACTTCTCTTTTCAGCTGAATTCCTTTTTTTGCTGCCCAAATTTACGCATTTTCTTTTATATTCAGCCCTTTTTAACTGTTTTAAACAACTCAATTCACGCGTTTTTGTCAGCTTCTTGAGCATTGACTTCCATTCCTCTTTTTTTTCAACTATGAGGCTAGGCCGTTTCCGGTCCTGATACTTCACAGTATTCCCCCATAACTTCGTCTGTCGGAAACGTCCACTTTTTAGAATCACAATCTGGACTCCTTCTTTGATTAGAAAACTGAAGCTCTTTCGAAGATGACAGCATCAGACAAATTAGCTTTTAAAACTTCTGTGGTATCATCAATATCAGTATACTGGTATATACTGCACAGATCTACCATCCCCGGAGATCCAATATACTAGCTTTTACTGGCAATTGAACTACTTTATAACCTTTCAACTTGTAATATATCCTTATTTAAAATATTTCACAATTTTTTTTCTATATCTGTTTCACAACAAGTATTTCAAAAAACCTAAAAATATATGCTATTACAACAGCATCATGCATAGCCTAACATAATCCAATTGGATCTCATAGTCATGACACCATCTGGAAATTCTCCTTACATTATCCAATAGCTTTAACTTGCACCAACTGGAAAATACCCCAGGCTATTTAAATAGTATTGAGCTTTTCTAGAATGATCTCTAAAGTTGCTGCCAGCAGCCAGAATTGGTCAGAGGTCGGCCACTCGCGCGCCGCAATATTTGCATTAAAGGGGCGGAGACTATGGGTATAGCCTCATGCGTGATTAACCAATGGGGAGGCCAACCTACTCAAACAAGCCAATCGGCATTCACTTCCGTGTTGACGCACGTCACGCTCGGCGCACGGTAAATAACTGTGAACAATTCTGGCAGAGAGTTTACACTGTTTAAAAGTGTGGTCTACATTTGGCGGGTTATTTAAAGCCTTCATTTGTAGCACGTGCATGTTGTTCTTTTGAAAGCGTTTAGTAGTCGTAGGTAGGATGTGCAACTTACAGAATATGCAAGGCCTCTATTCGCGTGTTTGTTTGCAGATTGCTCTGGTTACCAAAAACCATACCATGTGGTTTGATGTCCAGAATGCATTCAAGAAGCATTGCGTTTCAACAACACATCCACCATTCTGCATTGGGTACGAATTGTTTCCACATGGATTCCATCCATACCATGAAGAACAAACCCATTCAAGCCTATCTTGAGACGAACTAAGAGCCGCGAGAAGTAGGTTAAGATAAAACAAGAGTTTGTTTTTTTCTAAATTTCTACATTTAAAAACCCACAGAAATAACGAACTTCTCATGGATCGTTTGTACTACCATCGTATAATAAAACACGCGTATTGTGTTGTTTTTAATACGGTCTCTTTGGATATAGCACAAAGAAAATGTTTCTTTGTAGACCCTAAAAGAGTTTGAGTAATTATAATCTCTTCTTGCCGAGAACAATAATTTGTTACTCATTTTAAACCTACTATTATTCATTATATCGCCGACATGGACAAGACCTATTTGGCATGAAGTAGGGGAGGGCAGTCTCACGTTTTGTTATCAGGTTCAGAGTGACTGAAAATGTCAAAGGTCATCCAGAGGTCAATATGCGTAAAAATGCCTTATCTGCCTATCTGTCCGTGCTATGCCATTTCGTCTGTTTTGACAGGGCTGATTATAGGGGAGAACGGTCTGACGTTTGGTTATCGGGGTTTCAACGTGGCCGAAGTTTTCAGCGATTTAATTCAACGCTCGCGATTTACAAGGTTATAGAGGATAATTGAATAATCTCGAAGCTCGATTTTCTTAATTTTTGGATATTGTATTTTTAATTGATGTAGGTGACAATCTGAAAATAAAAAATTGGGGGTCACTTACTTCGTTTTTGAGCTATAGGCTGTGCAAAAAGTGTTTTTTTCAAAAATTTGTAACAGAGCCCTATGGGAAACCGAAAATGTTGCCTTGTCCAGCATAAAATATAAACAAATCGAAGCGATTTTTTATATTTTCTACTTTGTTAAGAACCTTTAAAAGATCTTTTCGGCGCACTAATAAAAACTGGGTGTCCCCGACTTAGTTTTCGAGAAAACGACGAAATAAACCTAAAAATTGCATTTCCATTCAACTGCGTCCTGTTTGCAATAAAAAAGCGCATGCAAACCCATGCCAAGTACGCGTTCGCAAGCGATTTGGCTCTTGTTGACAGCAGGAAGCAATAAACTCTGGTGTGGAGTGGATGAGTGGGTTGGAGTGAGTGAGTGAGTGAGTGAGTGAGTGAGTGAGTGAATGAGTGGACGAGTGGGTTGGAGTGAGTGAGAGTGAGTGAGTGAGTGAGTGAGTGAGTGAGTGAGTGGGTTGGAGTGAGTGGGTTGGAGTGAGTGAGTGAGTGAGTGAGTGAGTGAGCAGTATGAGTGCATCGCGAACATTTTTGTTTCAAATTATGCAACAGATCAGTTTAAAATATAGGCCTATACAAGGAAAATATAAAATAAGGTCATTCAGGGCATGTAGGGATAATTGAATAAGGGGATGTAGTTTTATCGGATTTAATTTGTTCCGATAAAACTTTCCCCACACCATTCAATGTTTCGTTTTTAAGGTCGGTTAAATGGGTGGTTTGTCGGCAATCGGTGACCCGTACCCCATACCGCCCCCCACCCGCACACCCACACATCTATGAAAACGATTTGGGATGCCCATGAATGTATTAAAAACTGTGTAGGCGCTGAAACCGAGGCAACAAACTACACTAAAAAACCACGCAAACATTCTCGCGGTTGAAGGTGTGACTGCATCACGCTCTCCTAAAGAACAGATCTCCTAAGGCTCTTGGGACTGCGATTGCGTAACCAGGCAGCGCAACACTGACACGAAGTAGCGAATGCTTTTTGCTTCTTAAGTACTCTATAACCTCTTTTAACTGCTGCGAACTCCCTATTGGCCCATTACAATTGAGGTCACTGACTGAGGAAGATAAAGCCACTTAAGGGGGACAGTATGGGGTCTGGAAGGGCTCTAAAAATACAAATTGCAAATTGAAATTTAGGACAAAATTACCTTTCTTTTGTTTTTGCTTGACAACAATCGTAGCTTCCGTTCAAAGTTAGGTCGAAAATGCCACTTCGCGATGCGAATTTATGTTTTATTTCTTATGTATTTATTGGTTTTTTCCACCGAACAAGCTGATATTTAACTTTTTCGGCTTTAAAATTCTTATCTCGAAAACGAATTTCGCTGTTGCTGCTCTCAGTTTAAAAGTATTAGTGAAAATTCAATCTCTAATTGTTAATATATAACAGGCGAACGCGTCTTTACGCGATGCTAAAATATGTCCCCGCCGATGTTGCGATCACTAACATGCGATAAATACCACTACAACACCCTACCCTTCCCCAACACCCCGCAACACCCCATCCCCTCCCCAACACCCCCTCAAAAAAACTCCACCCCCTTCCCCAACACCATTCACCCCCTTCCCCCTCCCCAACACCCTGCAACACAACACCCCATCCCCCCCCCCAACACCCACTCCATCACCCCCCCTCCCCCACCTCGCAAACACCCCACCACCCTCCTTAACACCCTCAATACCCCACCCCCTGCACCAAACCCACCCCAATTCTCGAACACTCCTCCCTTCCCCAACACCCCTCAACCCGCCACTGCCCTCCCCCACGACAACCGCGTATCCTCCACACCTACTCTCCAACACCACCGCCAATCACTCCCACCCGGCCTGCCCAACCTCCCTCACACTCCCCCCCTACCACACCACAACCCCCTATCGCCCGACCCCTCCCCACCCCCAGCACAATCCTACCGACGCCCCCCCCAACAACACAACATCCACCCCTCCCAACAACATGCCCCACACATCGTATCCCCTCCCCAACACCCTGTCACACCACAACAGCATCTCCCCAACACCCTGCAACATCCGCACCCCCCGCAACACCCCCTCCCCTATGGCATAATAGTCTCGTGCAGGGAAGGAATTTTGCCTATCCGATGTCCTGTTTAGAGATACAGCAATTATGCATATTTAATTATCTCATTTGCATACCTAAGCTTCACGTGGGCGCGGACTCCCTCCCCAACACCCTACGCCTTCCCAACACCCCACACCCCCTCCCCAACAAACCTGCAACCCCTTCACCCTCCTCAACACCCCACCCCCCCCAACACCACACCCCTACCCCTCCCCAACACCCCGCAATACCCACCCGCTCCCCACCACCACCGCAACACCTCCACCCCTCCTCAACACCCCGCAACACCCCACTCCCTCCCCTATGGCCTAGTAGTCTCATATAGCGAATGTGGAATTTTTGCATATCTGACTTACCGTTTCAGAGATACAATAATTATGCATATTTAATTACTCATTTCATACCGAGCCGCATATATCACAATACTTCAAATTGCAAAAACGAATGTGCCACATGATAGGCTGCATGCATGCACAGGAATTTTGAGTACTGATGTCCCGTTGCAAAAATAATAGCAATTACGCTGATTTTTGCATATTAATTAGCTCATTTGCATACTCAATGTGCCCGAAATACGTCCAAAATCTAATAGTCGAGAACTCTTCAGAGCCCGCTTCCTTCCACAAGTTACATCATTATATGCCTTACGGAACTCCGAAAACTTATACACAGGCCTTGCGATATTTTCATAAATTATGCAATTGAGTACCTAATTAGCACTTTTACCCCCAAATCCTAATCCCAGAAAGGTCAGAACTCATCAACCCGCTTCTTTCCACCAATTTAACCTCTTGTCGCCCTTACAAACTCCAATTAAACGTATACAACATGGGTTAACTTTTTTATCACGGACGAACGGACGGACTGACGGACGAACGGACGGACTAACAACGAACGGACGCTGCTCATTTTCTAGTCCTCCGTCCGAACTCTTTCGCGGGGAAAATAAGAGCAAACAGTGTTTCAAACTGGATTTAAGGGGGTTCAGGTATTCAACAACGAAACCTAATATTAGTTTTTCCCTTTCTGACTTACTTACCCCCCCCTTAAATCCTGTTCCCAGGAGCTAATGTCACCATGGTGGTTCATTCTATAGCCCCAATTAGTATACTTCAATTTGCTTTTTTATCCACATCTCCCTAGGGTAAATCGTTTTCAAGAAATAGCATGAACTGAATTAAAAAAGATAATCCTGCGCGCTAGCGATGACAATATCGTTCGTCAAATTACTTATGTATATTATCGCAATTTAGTCTAGAAACACTGTTTTTTTTAGGTTTTTGTATATTTTAGAACACGTGTCTCGGTTTATATATTAAACAATTAGAGATTACATTTTCACTAATATTTTAAAACTTTCAAGAGATCAACATCAACTTTAGGATTTCGAATATAGAATTTTAAAGAAAGCCGAAAAAGTTAAATATCGCAGCTTGGAAAACCATAAAATATCATAAATAAATAAAACACTAAATTTCGCTCGCGAGTTCAAACATTTTTCGGTTACATTTTGTACCATAACTTTTGAAGAAGCTCCGATTGTTTTCAAACAAAAAGCAAAAGTAAAGGTGAATTCTTGTTACCCTTCCAACCCCTATTCCCCCCTTAATTACCCATAATTTCTGTACGGCCACAATGATCATGCAAATTAAATCGCGATAAAAGTGCAACGCTTTTGGCCAATTTTGGCGCCGGGTTTTCCAGAACTTATTTGTGTTTATTCCGGGTTGACACACTTCACGCTGCGCGTACCCCAATCTTGGCCTGAGAAATTGGGGCAGGACTGGTATTACATTACTTAGTACAGTACTGTGGTAGTAGGTCTACACTATTGTCCATGGTAGGGTCTACCAAAGAAATGGTTAGACATTTGGGTATCTGGCGCGAGGCATGCCGGCACCAGATGGTACTTCAGAAATCTATGTGGACGTGCCACGCTGGACTCTCTCTACACCGATGCACAGTTTCATGTTGTCACTCGCAAATTCCAGTTTCTCGGTCAGCAATAGTTTCGAAATCTATTGGCCCCTCAATATACAAGCCACACTCTAAAACATGTTTAGAAAGTGAAGGCAATGTGTTTTGAGGGTAAATTTTTATGCAATTAAACCCTTTGTGTTTAGAAAATTTTAAACAAATGGTGTTTAGACCAATTAAACATTTGGTTGGTGTTTAGAAATTAACAGTTGGTGTCTAGATATTTGCATGTTTATAGATTAAACGTTTAATCTCTAACATGTCCAAATATCTAAACACTCTGTTATTTTCTAACACCATGTGTTTAATATCTACACACAAGGCTGTTATTCTGAAAAGGAGTCTAACTTTAGTGCCCGGGTTTAAACCAGGTTAGTCCTACATGAGTGGACCTTTTTTTTCCTTCCGCCGACATACTTTAAAAATTGCTGTAATGGGTGAGAAAGTTCCACATGGATAGTTGGAAATAACAGCCCATTCATGAGGATTTTCTCACCCGTTACATTTAAACTTTGACAGTATTTTGAAAGGAAAAAAGTCCACTCTTGTAGGAACTACTCTGATTTCACCCAGACTAAAAGTTAGACTCCCTTTCATAATACCAACCAAAGTGTTTAATGCTAAACATTTACCCTCTAAACACCACATTGCCTTCACTTTCTAACACTGTCTTTACAGTGCACTATAAAACAAAAAAACAAACCAGAATGTGTGGCGGTTCTTCGGCTTTCGCGGGGGCTCGCTCCAATAAAAAAAACATTTTTCATGACACCATACAAAAGTACAACACCCTACACACGCAAAACGGAGACGGATTGCAAATAGTGGTCCTGCCAGCTATGCGGCGGCCCACCAAAAAATCAATACTGTTTGTTATGAAAATAAATGTACTACATGTATAATGCTATCTACTATATTTTGAGCCACCCATAATTTCATTTAGAAAAAGATGGTGTAATTATGGAAGATGAAAAATATACAAGCGATTCAAATGGGTACTTATCTGTCAAATGATTGAAAATGCCCTAGACTGATATGCTGAGTTTTTTACATGACTTTCTAAACTCGGGCTGCGGTTGGGTTTGGAGGGTTTATAGATTTTAAGAGATTGTTTGTAATCGATATGAGATTTTTTATAAACATTGATCAATTGGCGGGTCCCCGACTGTCAAATACTTTGTCCTCTCCGATTTAAAACAAACACAAAACTCTGTATATCTCTTACTTTCTTTAGTTATGTTTTTCGGGAGAGAAGACTACTGTGCGGGGCTTCGGCATTATGCCTATGAACTGGGACGTTTCGAAATGAGGAAAGACAAGGTCGTCGCCATACATCCGATACAAGCAGCTTCGGCAAACTGGAATATCATTACATGTCGGTAAGGACTGAGGTAATCCATTTCCAATCAAAGTTACAAAAGCGTTTAACATGTCACATAGAAATGAACAATTACACATGCACTCCTCACCCTTAAAGTCCCTAGAGGAACAAAAAATGCCGACCCACCTGACGATCACCGCAAAAAAGGATGGTAGAGTTATTTTTATTATAGGTCAGGGGGAAATGTCCACTTAAAAAGGAAAGGGTCCGAACGTGTTTTTGAAAACAGTTGAAACAAAAACGCAGTTAATTCGGGAAGGTATGGATATACACACGTATACTCCACCCACACACCCACCTACCTCCCTTCCCGGGGGTTCTCAATGGGCGGTAGTATGGGTATGATGCCACCTATAGCCCCTCCAGTTTCAGGCTCCTTTAACAGCTCCAAGTGACCCATTTTCGACCATTAGTTCCAGAGACCCTACTTTTCATGTACAAAGCCACATTCTACCAGATTTCTTCGACAAACCTCCAAAAGTAGCTGAAAATTGAGGTAATCGTGGAATATTTCGTAAACGTACTCGGAGACCCCATTTTTGGGGCTCAAATCAGCTCCGCGACGCCTCATTTATTCAAAAGCTGGCGGCACATACGGACCTCCGGACATACATACGCTGAAACCAAAGTCGAGTTTCGATGTATGTGGAAAATTGATTAAGATACTTCACGTGGCTTTTCTATTGTAATAAATCTTATATAAAGACCGAAACGTCCATGTTCTTGTTTTTATCGGAGGCCTGACATGTTGACCCGGAGGTCGCATGTGAATGTGCTACCCATTTCAGGTAATACCTTTCGCCCATCGTGTCTCTCGATTGCTCGGTTTTGTATTCAATGATCTTAGATGATTTAGATTTCCTTGAGATTGCAAAATACGGGTTGTAAACATAGCTAAAACATGTGTAAACAGTAGTAAATGCGTCTTGAATGGAGGTCGCCATTGTTGAATGTGTACCCTTCAGGTAGGTAATACATTCAATCGTGGTCTCTCGATGCTCGGGTTTTTGGATTAAAACAAACTGCTGATAGATGATTTTAGATTTTCATGACCGAATTGCAATAAAACGTGTTGTAAACGAGCTAAAATGTTTGTCAAACAGTCGTACATGAGTATTGAATTCCCTTGGTTTGACAAAGAGTAAGTACTTTAATGGTGGGTACAATAGTCTACGGTACGAGGATCATTCATGTTGTGGCTTGATTACCCATGGCCTTCGAGTTTGGACCTTTTTGTGCCTTTCTATGTAAAAATTCTTTATTTCTTGGTGATTAAAGCGAACATAAGAAGGCTACTGTAAACACATTCAAGATGATTTACTACTATATTTAATCATTGAAAGCATTTCTAATGATCAACAACGTGTTATTTTGCGCAAATTCGTGCTTTTTGTTCTCGCGTTACATCGTGATCGCAGTTGGCGAGTTGACCTCTTGATATTTATTCTAAATTATTTATTTTTTGGAAACAAAAAAAATAAGAGGACTAATATACCCTATATCAGGTGAAACCAATACGTTTAAGTATTTTTTGTTCATTATTAGGCATATGGATCATTATATAACGATTTGGAAGAAAATCAATTGTGACCTGCCGCCGGACACCATTAGAAACAAGAAGCTGATGTGTAGAGGGTCAGTGCTGGGACACTAGCGCATGATCTATGCACTCGCGTCTTGGTATAATTTGTATACTGCATGGCTTGTGTGAAGGTGCGATATGACAATTATAAAAACAAGATTTAGGCCTAAAGTAATATACTTAGGATACTAATTGTATTAGCCCGAAGAAGCATGTCGGGTTCTACTTAGCGAGTACTAATTTATTAGCTCGAGAAAGCAGGTCTGGTTACAACCTGCAGTGGCAGGCAATTAAGAGGGCGGCCCCGATTTCAGGAATAAAGACTGTAATTTGATGAGTAGCAAGACCCGTGGGGGGGGGGGGGGGGTATCAACACAACGACCATACGGGGATGTGCCACAGACATCGGTTACCATTTTCAACTTCTGGTAATCAATGATCCCTTTTTTCATGCCAACTTTTGGGTTATAGCGCAAAATGGGTGGGGTTTTTCCAAATGTTCTCATGGCCCGAATTAAGTATATGAGCTTTAATTTGGATTAGACTTGCTCTCAGGGGGTTCTCCACACAAATGACCAGGGGCTGGTCGTGCTTTTTTTCAGGGGGGGGGGCACAAAGCTTTTCAGGGGGGCAAGCCATATATTAAAATTTGTTAATACAGTGTATGCCTATGTAAACACTAATATTTTCAGGGGGAGGCAAGAGGGGGGGCAAGTTTCCAACAATGACCATTACGGGGGATGGTGCCACAGAACATCCGCGTCCCATTTTCCCCATTCTGGTATGGTAGATAAAACTCCTTTTCATGCCAATTTGGTATAGCAAATGAGCGGTTTTTGTTCAAAATTTTTTTCATGGCCCAAAGATTTAAAGAGGCCTATATACAACAGATTTAATTTTGATGGTTCTAAACAATGCCTCATACGGGTCGTGCAACAGACCAGCGTCCATTCAGCCTTATGGTATATAAATTTTCATGGCAATTAATGTTGGTATAGCACATGGGTGTCTTTTTCAAAGGTTTCTCACATTTGTGGAAAATTAGTTCAACTTTTTCAATCGGAAGCCATCATTCTAAAAATTGTTGGCATTCGTCAAAATTTCTCCACTCGGAGAAAACAATTTGCGTATAATGCCAAGTCAAAGGTTTTCTCAAAATTTGGACAAAATTAGTCACATTCTCAACGAAGCCTAAAAATTTTCCTCAAATTGTGAGAAATCGTCAATTTCTTCACTCCTGAGCAAAAATTCTTTAAAAAATGCCACATGTTGGGAGACATATAAATCGGGCAAATGGGGTTACATGATGGCCGATTTTCCATCGCTGAGAAACTTTTATAGGTTTGGTCCCTTTTGTGCAAACAACAGGTTTCTATGCTATGGGTTGCTATTCCGTCTTAGCGGAAGGGCACACGTCCCCTACCAAAACACACCCGGGGAATTGCCTTACCCCCACCAACATAAAGTTTCCGCGATTATTCAATCCGTTTTGATGTGAGAGGATGTGAGAGCCAGAAACAGTTCCGTAGGTTTAGGGCCATGCAAATACCGCGTACTTGTAAACCCCCCCCCCCCCCCCGGCCCCACAAACAAAAAAAAAACGAGGGCTCTTGAACCAGAGCTATATATTTTGCCAATATGGAAGCCGGGAGATCAAGATGCAAAATCCAAATACCGTGAATCGTAGATGGTGGGATCGTCCGTACTGTTCAATCATGAATGTAATACCGGGATCATTACAAACCAAGTACGAGAATCTTTTTGTTTTTTTAATGTATCTTTGAATTCTAAAATTGACATAATTACAATATCTCAATTTTGTAAGTCTAATGCCAAAATCAGGTTGGTAATCATTGTTAGGCGATAAGTCCTCTCGACGCGTGTTGCATTCAATTTATGTGCAGTCAACAGATATTTCATGGTTATAAATTTCATTTAAAATTGCATGACAAATTTAGTGAACACCGAATTGTACGTTAAGATCGGAGCAAAAGTAGGCCTGCTGGTTTTGTCAGGGGAGCATGTGGGTGGGGGTGTGGCATTCCCCGCATTTTTTTCTTTTTCCAGTCTCCCCGGCCAGAAAAGCCCCTCTCCCCCCCAGAAAAAATACTAGATTTGGCCAAAATAGTGTGGGCAAAACAATCAACAAATTTTGGCAAAAAAGCAATTTGGGACATAGTGGTTAAACATATCGCAAATTGGCTCCCATAAAAATGTAACTTCTCGCGAACCTACCCGAACACCCCCCCCCCCACCCCGCCCCCCCCCCCCCCAAAAAAAAAAAAAAAGGCGGCGCCGTCACCCGACAGGGGAACAGATACGGAACAGGCAAGAAGGGCACTATGATGGAGCCAAGGTAGGCCTATAACAGCATCGGCCACCCATCCGTAGCTCAGCGGTGCATGGCAGGAGCAAGAATATGCACAAAACATGGACAAATAGGCCATATCTTCCCAAGAGGGCGTCCCTCATTCCCCAGTTTAGAAGCTCACTGAGAAGCCCCTTTCCTCCGACCCTAGACCCAACTGGGGGGTCTTGGGAGTGTGCGAGTTCCTTAGTTTGCACATTTAATTTGGCGGTATTAATATGTTTCACTGGCTTCAAGCGCATGTTGAGAGAGGGGGCCTAAACTTTGACAGCTCTGACATAAACATTGAGGCATTAAAAGGGCAAATAAAGAGGGTGGAGAAAAATCGTACTGTCTCACTTGAAGTTTTGCGGGGCATGAGCCGAGGAGTGGACCAAACCCGTTTTAGTGACAGCTCCATTAAAATCATGTGCGGTGCCCCGCGCGAAGCGGGGCAAAAGCTTTGATTAGTGTCTTTAAGAATAACATCTCCAGTATCCTTTTGTTTAGGTTGTACTCAGATGGAGGGATCCATAAAGGGACGTATCGAAATGGCCAACAAGCGGTATGCACGTCCGAAGATGATGACCCAAAAGCCCTCGAGGCATTCAACCACATTCCTTCTTGTTGACAGAAAACTGGCGTTTCAACTTTGGACGTTCCAGTCCAATAGTTGGCCTTCCAGTCTGCCTATCGGTCCCCCGGTTAACCTCAAGAAAGAAGATATGGGCGCGGTAGGTACACTTCTAGCCTAGTCGTGTAATCAGGTTAGGATACTTCTGTAGTTCCAATGTTTAGACCACTGACCCTCTCACAATACACATGGATAGTGTGTCTGAGTCGCCGATTGAATCATCAGGAAGTTGCTTTTGACCTTGACAATATGGCGGGAAACAAGGCATTACACTTGTCCAAAGTTAGTTAAAGGAATCTTGTATAACAATAGAACATAGAGCTATCCCATGGTATTAGCGTCTTTTGTTCAATGCATCTATAGTTACGAAGCGGTCAGAGGAGACCGTTAGTGAAACCTATGGATATTCATCACACCGTTATTTTTTTCCGAAAGTGGTCTTGGACACCTTCGGAGAAAAACAACGGTCTGATGAATATTCATGGTTTAAACAAAAAGGACAATTGAACAAAAGAAAATTCTAGGAAAACACTTCTGGTCTCAGAGTGGGGTTCCAAATGAAAGAAATAAACAAGGGTGAAAGAACTCATTAGAAAAGTCTTGGGAACATAGATTGATATCTACTGTTTAGCTTATCTGCATCAATTCCGATCGCCAAAGTAGTGAGTGCACGTTGTGCCAATTTTCTTCACTATTTTAAAGGCACAAGTCGTAAAATTTTACTCCTATGGTGAAATAACAACGAGAACGCACAGGCGATCACTACCACAAGCTATTGTGATTGTCGGATTACCTCTAATACATGTTCGCAACGACCAGCCAAGATAGTGATTCAAAGTCTGGGGGACTCTTCGAAAAGCATTTAAAATGGTGCTGACTTTAAAATGGGAACCCGTGGAAAATTGCTTCACCGTAATCCCAGATCATCTGAATACGGGAGTTCACAACATGAGGGAGGATGTATAAACAAGGAAGGGAATGTCTACTTTGTTTTTCGTTATGCGACAACTGTAGTTGTAGTGAGTCGCGTTAAGACATGGCAACACCATCAATTGGGAATTGACGTGGAGTCTGCCGATTCCTGTAATCAGATTTTCACGTTCATACATCACACTCCGTTTGGACGCTTCCGCGGGTGGGCATCTTTACATTGCTTCGACAGCTAAGGGAATAACAAGGCCCATATGCAGGGGGGCAGACAGGCAACCAGCTTATGCTATTGCCATAATGCGCTCTGTGATGCATAATGAGACGATGATGCTATCGCCGGCCCGGATTTGCGCAGATAGATATGCAAACAAGCTTGACGCAATGTTCCAATGGCGGTTGCCTGAGGGGTAACCATTGGGTGATTCCCTGTCAGAGGTCTGGTATTAAGACATAGCCTATCAAGAAATTGCCGAAGATAGGATATCTCTTCGCTAAAACTTCTTGCGAACTAACATGTCCGCGTGACAAACATTCGGTAGTCCACCGCGGATAACTCTGTATCAAGATCTTTAATTCGTGGTCAGAATCCGGGGTTAGATATAAGTGTGAAAGGGTTATTTGAATTGAACTATACTTAAATATCCAAACCTGCCTACTAAATAACCATTAGACACAGATTAACCAGTCAATAGGTTAATCTTCTCAACAGATGGGACCATTTCTAAATGAGATCAGGCTTTCCTCGACAATAAGATTATCTCTCCAGAAGAGTAAACCTATTATCGACTAGACCTTGGTGTTAGACTCCTGCACAAGTGAACATAACAGCACAATTGGTGTTTTTAATTAAGAAAAAAAGTAACGCGGCTTCAAGATATTAAAAAAAAACACGAAATATATTCTCAATTTTACTGAATAATTATATAAAATCGTTTTTCGTTCTTGTCACGACGTATATGAAAGATAAAGAATTCAAAACACACCGTTTTGAAAAATAATGGAGTTTTGATAAGGTCTGGCTTGCCTGTTAGTCTAACAGGCTCACCAGACCTTATCAAAACACCATTATTTTTCATAACGGTGTGCTTCTCATTCTTTATCTATTACGTAAAGGTCAGTGATATATACGCATGGGTCCACGTCCCCAACCCTCCGTAATTAAGGATTGTGGATAAAACGGCACCCATTGTATACACCTACATTCTATCTACGCAATGGGTGGGAGCGAGGAGAAATTCCATATTCACACTTATACAATTTCCGACCTTGAGAGAACTATCACATGATCAAGAAACCTGACTCTCGAACGAGGACCCTTCCGACGATTCATCGCCTTAGACCGCTCGACCACCTTGCCTTCTCGTCAGCATATTTCGTCAAGTGCTTTTGACTTTGACGCCATTCTATTGGATTAATACGCAAGTATATAGTCGGAAAACATCGCCTCTCCGAGGCAATCGTTGCCGGCGCATCGAATTGCGAGAATTGCATATTCATGCCACTTGCATATAATGGACCTTGGATAGTGTCACACAGTTACCCCTCTCGCGTGTGGGGTCAAAATTCATCAAGAGGAATGGATGGCCCCAAAATGGTCAGAATTATCAAATTACTTTGTGTATCCACATATGCCGATCAATTTTCATGGTACTTGTTTGGATGCAATGGTCATTGGGTATAGTGTCCCACGTGTTGGTAACCTCATGTGACCTTGGTTCATGTGAACTTTAAACCGCGCGCGACGGCAGAAGACACGCATGCGTTCGGTGAACACTGTATTTATTTATATTGTTGTATTTTTTATCCATTATGTATATTTTGGTCATGAAAAATAAAGGCATATCTGTAGCTGTATGCCTTACATTTTAAACAAGTCTTAATGCATGGAGACATGTCTTTGTGTGAGATATCTTGCATAGAGTGATGCAATAGACTTGTTTTAATGCTTCTCAAAATTTGTTTGACAGGACGTATCTGTACAGTACTAGTATGTCTGCAGGCTAGACCCTTGATCAGATTTTGTTTTCCATTGATGAGGACATGTTTAAACTCGTAACATTGCTTAAGGCGCAGATTTTACAGTAAGCCGTCTACGTCTTAATCCCCCTCAAATGATTGCAAAAGGTATAGATGTTTCATGGTATTTGTTTTAATATTTGTGTTCATAGAGTCAAATAGGATTGGGCCTATCCATTTCCACAGCCCATCTGGCGCCTTGTTTTGGCCTCACAGATTGTATTGCCTGCAGGTGAACCTACGACGCCGACATTTGATCCTCTAATGATTCTGAATTCAGAATATACTACCCGTGAGTACCAACCCTTCTACGGGACCCTGATGGCCACCCACCCCACACCAATAACAATGGGTGTGGGGTTACAAGGCACCAATAAAGCCTAAAGCACCTATATGTTTTCCCATACCTAAAACAAAAACGTTTTTTAGTTAGCCCGGCCACCTATAAAAACATGTTTTTTATGCATAACGGCTACCATATTTAGCACGGGGTCTGAGGATCCCGCATTTTGTATGCCCCCGTGTCCTGCGCCCGCGCTGAATACATTGAGCCTGTCTGAAGCCAACAAGACAAACTCTAAACCATTACCCCCCTCTTCCCATGAGGTTTACAAAACAGTCAACAATCAGTCTCTCTCTCTTTCTCTCTCGCTCTCTTTCCATTTGGTTCAACTACCACTCCTGACAAGACAATTTCGCACGCATTTTTTATTGTTTTTTAGAATGCTGCCCGTTTTTACAGATTGATGGGAACGGTGACCCTTATCGTTGAGACGGTTTTAAGAGGAGTGCATCTATTGGAAAGACGAGAAAACAACCTCCCAGTAGGCACTCCGGCTGTATTAGTGGTAGGAAAATTCGAAAGGGATGTTTGCCACAGGAGTAACGGTATAAAATCATTTGCACCACAAATATAGCAGGCGCCAATTATACTGAAACGCCCCAACTAGTGCTACGGCCTACGAATTACATACTACCGGCTTACAACATTGCGTCGCGCAATCTAGCCTGCTAACAGTCTTTTTGCCCCCGCAGAACGAGGGGAGCGAGTGAACAGAGTGAAGAGCGAATATTTCATGGAACACCAAAATTTGTCCAAGTGGTATATTTCTAACTATTGCCCGAATTGTTTTTACATACGATATCACAAAATTCTTATCACAGTGCATTAGTCCAACTAGCGGAGCTCGCGCTTCGTATCTATTTTGTTCTAATACTCCTCCACACCATATAGTTTTAGTCATATCCGTATACTCTGTCCAGCTCGGAAGTACGAAGTAGCAACGAACGGGCGATACATTGCACCAGCTTTCAGCGCGCGCGTAGGCAAAGCACAAGCGCATTGCAACGGAAGGCGGCACTAGGTATACGCGGTATGGCAAGCCATAAAGGCCATAACGCATTACCGCAACGCGTTGCGAAAGTAGAAGACGCGTTGCGACATTTCGCAACGCGTTGCGACATTTCGGCAACGCGTTGCGGTGTAGGCCTATCAAAATCATGAATTTCTGTGACGTAATTTCAAAAAATATACCCAAACGCGTTGCTAGAGGCCTTTGCAACGCTTTGCAATCTTCACAACGCGTTTGCGAGCTTCCACAACGCGTTTCAAGCTTCACAACAACGCCGTTGCGATGACCAAAGCCATAAGGGTCATAACGTATTGCCGCAACGCGTTGTGATAAAGTCACAACGCGTTTCGACATTTTGGCAACTACGTGTTGCGGTTTCGGCCAATCAAATCATGAATTTCTGTGACGTATTTCAAAAATGAAATCTCACAACGCCGTTGCGGACCTTCACAAACGCGTTGCACCCTTCACAACGCATTGCGGCATTACGTATGACCCTATTGCCTTCACACCGCGTTGTTAAGTTTTTACAACGCGTTGGAAGCTCGCAACGTTGTGAAGGCTTGCAACGCGTTGTGAATGCCATAAGGGTCATAACTATTGCCGCAACGCGTTGTTGACTATTTTTGAAATACGTCACAGAAATTCATGATTTGATTTGGCCGTGGCAGCAACGCGTTTGCCGAAAGTTTTGCAACTCGTTGCTACTTTCTCACAACGCGTTGCGGTATACGTTTATGACCCTTATGGCTTTGTGAACCTTCGCAACGCGTGTGAAGGTATCCACGCGTTGTGAGGTCGCGACGCCTTGTGAAGGCTTCAACGCGTGTGAGTTTCCACAAACCGCGTTGCAGATACTTTCAACGCGTTGTGGGTCTAATTTTGAAATACGTCCCCAGAAATCCGTCCTTCTAATTGGCCGAACACGCCAAAACGCGTTGCTACTTTCCTCTCGGCAAACGACGTTGCCGAAATGTCGCAAACGCGTTGCGCAATACTTTTATGGCCTTTATGGCTTGGCCATAATACGCGCGCGTCGGCACTTCATAGTTCAGATGAGACCAATTCTATAGTTTGTTCCATCTAATCATAGTATAAAAATAGAAGGGATCAGAAATTAACTCTCGCGTAGTCCCGTCAGTTTACCACCGCATTCTTCTCTTCTAATAACGCCACGGGCCATTGCCTTCAGGTTGCAACTGCATGCGTAATTGCCATAATTTTTATAGTGCCGTCCATGCGGGGGGGGGGCAGTTTGGATTGCCAGCCAGTCTGGGAGAAAATATCCATTCGCGCAGAGTGTACCAGCATGGACATGTTTCGTCGGTACAGGGGAGTTTCTTTTGGAAAAGGAGAAAATACGGAATATTTCAGCTTTACTGAGGTCAACAATTCAATGTCCTTTCTATAGTAACGTGCTACTCAAATCGTGCGAGAGTTTTATATAAAATTTGTAAAAAAAAAAACAAACTCGCGTTTATAGTGGTAAGGTCGAATTCATACCTCGCTGCACTGTGGCGTTGTGTTGTCAGTATATATATCGAGACTTTCTGTCGCATCACTTTCTGTCACTGCAATCCATTAACTTTTAATTTTTTTTTTTGAGGTACCGGATTATAGTATTTGATAGCGACCGTAGATCGAGCAACGCAACTTACCCGACACAGATGCCTAAGTTATGAGAGAACCTTTACCTTCATTGGAATAAAATCGCAAGGGGGGTGTTCGTTTCCGGCTTTACTACGTACATCTGCGTTGCGTTGAGTTGCGGCAGAAAGTGATCGGTACATCCGCAACGCAACGCACAAATGCAGCCCATTGCGGACCTTTTAGTTCGTTCATACTTCACCAGCAGTTGCAGTGCGCGAGTTACCCGAATTGCAATCGCTAACCGAAATACTGCATAGGGTGGAGGACAAGGAATAGCACATGCTCGAATCGGCCTCTTACACGCGGATTTTACATCCGCAAAATTAGCAATAAAGCATCTGTCGTTTTGTGTGTAGACAGTAACAAATCCGCAAATTAACGCAATCACGCATCTGTCGTTTTGGTGTGTATACAGTTACTAACTTTTCACCATGTACCGTGTATTGTTATTTTGCGATCATGCCGTCAATGCGGATTTTTAACCATATCTATCTAATTGTCATGTTTATACCACTTATTAGAGTTTTTTACAGAAAACGAACCAAGTGCAGATAACCAGGTATAATTGGTTGGGCCGAAGATAAAACCGACAATACACTTTACGTGGGCCTCTATGCGGGTTTCATACGAAAACTGCCCACGTAAGTATGCTGTGATAGGCCTATCTTTTTTTGGAGAAAAAAATATGGCACCAACTATACTATTATTTACACTGTGAATACCACAGTGGTATACATTATTGATTATGGGCAATTCACGAATTCCGTAAGAACTTTACTATTGAAGGTTAGGGTAAAAAACAACTTTGTCTCAGAAGACATGTGAAAAAAAGCATATGCGAAATGCGCATTTCATTATACTAATGCGAAATTCGGGATTTTTTAATTTTTTATGCATTCTTGACCCTTTTTTTCATTTTTTGCGGTCCCTTCGTCATTGAAATTTATTTTCATTTTTTTCGAAATTAAAAAAATCTTTCAAGTGAGTAAAACCCAAAAAATAAAATGCACTAAAAAAACAATTTTAAAAAGGAAAATGCGCGCCTCTGAGACAAACTTGCTTTTGTGGGCCCAAATTCACCAAAAGGGCAAAAGGTCCACTTTCTGATGATTTTTTTTTATAAACCGTCCAAAATTTCAAACAAACAAAAAAACAACACATAAAGTCCAATTTCTGGTGATGAATGTTCAAACAGTTCAAAGAGACCGGGTATTTTTGGGGGGGTGGGGTACGGCCCACTATTAACCCAAAAGTCCACAATAGGCCCACTTTTTACAAGTTCCTCACCCTCCCTCCCTCCCTGCGTCTTGCTGTGTGCATGCATGTGGTGTATGTTTATAAAATGTTTTAAGTTTTTATCAGGCGGACCACAGCTATAGCAGAACGTGAAAGCAGAGAACTGCGAAATTCCTCAGTTTTTCTTGGCCTAATATGGCTGAAAGATGGCCCCTCGCATTCAAACATAACTGTTATTTTTTTTCTTTTAGGCGTACGGCTCTACCACCTGGGTGTCGGCATTCCCTTGTTCCCTCCTTATATTCGGCGGTGGCCTTGGATACATTTACATGTATGTATTACACTCTTAGAAATAAAGGTTCCAATAAGGTTCAACGTAGAACTTTTTGTCCTGTATTTAACACCCTATGGTAAATCACCTTAAAAATCTTTGAAGACCATCAACATTTTTATTAGCCTAGGAACGTTCTCTCTTATCTGTTCACGTATATTTTGAAAAGTTTTAGCCCATGAAAGGCAGTGCTAACCCTTGGTTTTAAAATATTTCGTGCCAATAACAACTGTTCTATTTAGAACTTCTGAGGTGCTTTATTAACATCATTTTAAGGATTCCTAAGAGTTAAGGTTCCTACAAAGAACCTTTTCAAAAATTGACTACAGAGCTTTTATGGTTTATGAGAACCCTAACGTCTTCGTTAAAGTTATGGTAATAAAGCAACCATTTCAGAAGTTCTTGGTAGAGACAGAAAGACAGTATTGGGGGGTTGGGGCATGGAAATTATTTTAGAACCAAGGTTATCTCTAGCTGTCACTTCGCTTAACCTTTTCAAAATTTACGTGGACATATACAAATAGAAGAAAAGCGTTTCCTAGGCCTACTTAAATTTTGAAGGTTCTGTCATAAAACTTTTTAAGGGTTTTCTTTATAGAACTTAGGGTGCTAAATACAGGACAAAAAGTTCTATGTTGAACCTTTATTGGAACCTTATTTCTCAGAGTGGGATCAATCAAAACGATTCTCCTTTGTTCTTGTTATTGAATCGATTCATCGGTTGACATTTTATTACTTTAATACTGACCATTTTTCAAACTATATTTTCAGCTTTCTTAAGACCTAAATTTCTGTTTATTTTCAGCTATAACTGAAATGAAATTTTAGCTGGCCGAAATTAATTTCGGCAAGCTGCAATTAATTTCCCACGAGAGAATTGGCAATTTTGACTCGCGCGTAAAAACAAACACACACAAAGCAAACAAAGCAAACAGACCTCATCGGTTTTTAATTTCAATTGCTGAACTTCAGCGCACTGACATTAATTCAACAAACAAACCTATGAAAATAGATTAGCGTTTAAAATTGGCTCAATAGGCCTACTGATTTTGAAAGAATAAAATTTCAACGAGCCGAAATTCCGGTCAGGTTGCGACTTAATGATAGTCAAGCTCACCCTACCACACCCCTGGTGCTCAAATGACGTATGCATATGTACCATCTGTCAATTGCGCTAGAGGCTTCCATGAACTGGTTATTGCTAAATTCCCGTCCAGCAGATCATACCCCGGTGCACTATGCAAGTTTGTTTATGTCCTAATCCCACACTAGTAAGATACCGTAGTGAGTTTAACCATTCTGTACTATCAGACTTTAAGAATATTTATATTTGTGAATGTTCTCTTTCCCTTCCAATAACATAGAAAAAGAAAGTACGAAGCCGATTTAGCCTTGGTGTTGACGGTGAATTGGGAGGACTGCACACCAAGGGAGAACAACAACTCGCAAGGGTTTTTCATTAGAGCATGGTATAAGAATAAGATTTACACGGCGGTCACCAGGTTTCCTATCACCTGAGTTTCGCGATCACCTGGCTTGAATGACCCTTGGGTTTCGCTGTTCCTTTGACCTTGAATAAACCCTGATGGCCTTGATGTGACCTATACTAATTTTCGCATCAACATCGACCCTACCCTCCAAGTTTCGGTCTATACACCCACGTTTACCCTATTTGGACCTTGAATGACCCCTGAGTACCTTGTCGTGCCTTTAAATGTTTTGCATCAACAATCGACCCTGCCCACAAGTTTCGTCTGGATCCAGCAAAAGTTTACCCATTTGACCTCCTTTGACCTTGAATTAACCCGGATGACCTTGTTGTGACCTTAAGATTTTGTCATCAACAATCAACGCCCACTCTCCAAGTTTCATGTCCATACACCAGTGTTTACCCATTTGACCTTCTTACCTTGAATGACCCCTACTTACCTGTCGTGACCTCGAAATTTTCGCATCACATCACCCGCACCCTCCAAGTTTTATGTCCCTAACCACGTTGTACCCTATTTGACCTTCTTTTACCTTGCGTGATTCTCTGATGACCTTTGTCGTGACTTTCACTTTTCGGCATCAACAATCGACCCGCCCTCCAATTTTTTATGTCCTACACCAACGTTTACCATTTGACCTTCTTTTACCTTGAATGATCCCTGATGACCTTGTCATGACCTTTAACATTTCGGTATCAACAATCAACCTCACCCTCAAAGTTTCATCATCCTACACCATGTTTACACCCCGTATTTTACGCTCCTTTGACTTGAATGACCCCTGATGACCTTTTGTGACCTTTAAGACTTTTTGTCATCAATCAACCCCACTCGTCCAAGTTTTCATGTCCATACACCAGTGTATTACCCCATTTGACCTCCTTTGACCTTGAATGACCCCTAATTCCCTTGTCGTTGTCCTTCGAAATTTTCGGCATCAAACAGCTGACCCCAACCGGTCAAAGTGTTCACCTGTCCATACACCAACGTTTAACCCATATTTGAGTCCGCTTCGTATTAGTTTAACCTGAAGGATCCCTGATGACCTTATCATGACCTTTAACATTTCGCCAGTCAACAATCAACCTCACCCCTCAAAGTGTCAGGGCCATACACCAATGTGTTACCCCATTTGACCCCTTTACCTTGAATGACCCATACTGACCTCTTGTTGTGACCTTTAAATTCTTCGGCCTCAACAATCGACCCCACCCACAGCCCAAGTTCATGTCCATACACCAACGTTTAACCCCATTCGCCTCCTTTGAACCCCGATGACCTTGGATTCACTAACCAATACACACTCGGTCTTCGGAAGGTCAAGAGGCACCCACCCAACCAAGTTTCAGGAACGTGCGACCATCGGTCCTCTGAGAAATAGACTTTGACTTCTTTTGACTTTAATGACCTCTAATGACTTTTCGTGCCTTTAAAATTTTCGCATCAACAATCTACCCCACCCTCCAGTTTCATGTCCATACCCCAACGTTTAACCCCCTTTGACCTCTTTTGACCCTGAAATGACCTCTGATGACCTTTGGACCACTAACCCATACAACTCGGTCTTCGGAAGGTCAAGAGGCACCCACCCACCAAGTTTCAGAACGTGCGACCCTCATCTCCGAGACAGACAGATAGACAGACCACCGGTATTATATCAATTAAGTGACCCTCCCGAGTTGAAATATTTCTAATTATTGTTGTCATTGTCACACCGAAAATTCCTAAATTACAATAATAAAAATTTCAAAAATATCATCTAATATAGTCGTTAATTACGATTGACCACGTTAGAACAAGCCCATCATTTACATACAAAGAATGCAATCTCTTAAATCCAATTATTGTTGTTTGATCCAAATTTGTATATGAAATATATTTTTCTCTTTAATAACAAACAAAACACTGTTTCCGCAGTCGCTGCATGTATACTTTATTTAAAGGCAGCTGTACCCAACGAAGACCTTTTCAAATGAACATCGAAAACGTTCGAGCGGACAAAATACAATATACGCGAGCGTCTTTATACGCGGTGTGTTTTTTCTTGGTTTAACCCATAATTCGTCAGCTTCCGTCGTTGCTGAACAAAGCACTATGATGGGTTTTATGATAAATCGTTCTGTATACCCACAAAGGCGCTGATTTGGTCTTAATCATTCGGGGGTGGGGCTATTATATATAAAAGTTTAAAAATACATTACCAATAATACCAATTTTTGGAAAATCTTGATGGCGCACTATTTCCAAATGTGCATCGATTGTGCATCAGATAAAAATGATTATTGTATTTCCATGCATTGTGAATGTTTTAGCTTTCCACTAAATTAACACTTACGAATGTTTAACTAATTACTGTAGATACGATTTTATCTGCACAGATAAATCTACATTTTCATGTTAGGCACAAAATTCTAAATTTGCAAACACGGCTTTGTTTGGTTAATAACATAGAGTGGTATCATAATTTTGTCTCATAGAATAACGACTACCTGGCGAATTCAAACGGAATAGTTTTAAGAAATTAGACTTTTGAGGTAAAACATCCATTTTCGACTTATTCATTTCAGCGTCATTTGAATTTGACAGTGGTTGGAGAATCACCTTGGTTTAAGTGACAGGCACTTGCAGTTACGTCCTTTTTTCCTTCTTCAGGTTGTGAGTGCCATTTCCGTAATAACAAATAAGAGACGCACGATTTTTGCGAGATCGGAACTTGGAAAGTAAGTATGATGTAGACAGGTAGCTGATTCCTAAGAAAGGAAATCGTGAAATCAAACATCTGCAGACTGCGCGAGATGACTGACATGTCCGTCAGCTTCTTTAAAAATGAGAATGGCCACTACTCTTCCCTTGGTATCAGATTTTTGATGCTAAACTTTTATTTCTTGGGGAAGGCGACGTGTCAACTTTACAGCCACGATGCAATTGCCAATGGACGGAATGCGTTTTATGACACGAAATTTGAAAAATTTCCGAGGCTATAACGGCCATTTACTCAATTGTTCTTTGAACAGGGAAACATCTGCGCATAAAAAAGCGGTGAACAAGCATCATATCGATTTGACACGGAAGGTTCGCCGGAATCAAGATGGGTAAGACTGATGCGACTTTGTTTCGACTCAAAGTGTAAAATTTTTTTTTCAATCTAGGCAATACAGTTTTGCCATATTTTTCTCAACTCAATGTATATAGACCTTCAAATGCAGAGATGTAAACTTTTCACGGACGTTCCTGAATTTCGGAAATGGGTACTCAAAGTTTTCTGAACTGTATTCAGCCCATTTTGAGCCTTTTTGCCCCAATTTAGGTGTTTGTCAGGATTATTGGGACATCTCTGTTACATCTCTGCAAATAGTGTTCATTATATTCAGCCGGGTAACATCATTACCCTGCCCGCAATATGAAAAAGGAGGACATGAAATATTTGGGTTTCAACAGTGGAAACAATGTGTTTTAAAGATTAAGTTTTTTTTAAAAAATCTTAAAATAAGACGGTGTCAAAATGATAGTTGACACATAACATATCCGTTTGAATACTCTTTAGAAGAGCTAGCGGAGCAGCCCGAAGATATTTTGCCAACGGACGACGGGGTTCTATAGGGCCCACGACAACACAAAATTTAGCAGCATAACAGTTCGGATGCCAAAGATTTGAACTAAAAAGACACTAAGTCCATCCATCCCAGCTTCTTTGGCTTCAAAGACGATAGTGCAATAAGATTAATCTTGCTCACTCCCTTTCTCCCCTTGGCCCCTCAAATGACTTGCATTTATTCAGTAACGAGGGCGCTGCACACTTTATGCGAGGGGGCCGAGGGGAGAGAGTGATCAAGGATTCTTCTTCTTGCGACGCAGTAGACAAATGGACCATTAACGTCATGTGGTATAACTATGTACTGCTCGATATACGTCTCTGCAGATCAGAACTACTGGCAAAAGAGGTCTTTTGAGGGCACTCTTTATGTTTCACAACAGTTTCCCCAATTATCTAAAATATTGCATTACTAGATGGTATCATGACCATAAACATAGCCTGAGCATCCAATTTTAACGCACAATGGTGATTGTCAACTGGAGTTTGCTTGTACCATACCCGAAAATCCAGCTATTTTATAGCCGGTTTTCTAAAAGTCTGTAAGAGGAAGCAGACTTGATTATCTTCAAATAGCACCAAAGGGAATTCCATTTTTCTCTTGCGTGATGAAACCAGTATAGATGCCAAAATAAATTATGTAATCTTCAAAACAGTAGTGATCGCACAAACAGCAATCATGGTGTGGTAAATGTTATAAAATGACCTAATGTTATTCGCAGAATGAGGATATTCGTCATGTAACACTCTGTCATTTCATTGGCGCATGTGTAGACCGACCACACATTTGCATCTTAATGACTACTTGCTAAGGAAGCCTGCAGGGTAAGACGGCATCGATTTTTCAGTTGTATAGGTGTGGGGGGGGGGGACTTATACGCATATTATCATACCGGACAACGAGCCCCCTCCAACATGAGGTCTCATTTCAGCCCTCAGTATTAGTTATATAAATGACCAATTTTTCATGTCAAGTTTCTAAAAAATTTTTGGGAAAAGTACCAATTTTACGCAATCTGAAGCCAAAATTTCCAAATTTGCGAAAAAGGGTGCAAATTTGAAAAAAATCTGACATATTTTTACAGATTGGTCCTTTTTCGGCAAAAGTTGGTATAGATTTCTACCCAAATTCTACCTAAACCAAACTTGACGAACCCTCAACCGGGTGCTACAGCACGATAACTATGTTTGTTAATTTAACGCTGCATGGAGGACATATGTGGTAAGATCCCCCCCACATATCATACCTATAGTTGTTAGCCAGCGGACTACAATAAAGTAGGAATATAGTTTTTATATGCTTTCAGCTTTACGACGGCAAATGACTTGCCGTTATAGAACAGAGTAGAGCAATATGGCAGAAAGTTACAATTAATGTACCATTATTAATTGTTCTTGGGTGGTAACCACACCCTCCCCTCCCATGTCTTTGACGGCATAACCTTATCCATGTGAACGTACTACCTACTTTTTTGCTAAATGACCAGAAAGGGTGTGAAAAGAATGAAGCTGAAAGTTTTTACAAAAGCTTTTACCGTTTTTGCGCAACGGACCCGAGGGAAGGAAAGTTCACTAAGGAGTGACAACCGTCATCTTCCCTTGGTTATACCACTTTTAAAAATAATTACACAAAGTGGGGGTAAAAGATTACAAATTGGTATGTAAAAAAGGGAACTCGCAATTGCAGTGGGGTAAAAACCTTTACACAACCATGGTGGGGTCAGCTTGTACAATTCCGTGGGGTAAATTTTGTACTCAACTATGGGTACTTGAAATATTTTTTTCTCCTAATAAACATTGTTTCAAGCAGATCGCTGCATGTAATATTTTATTTAAAGGCAGCTGTACCCCCAACGCAGACCTTTTCAATGAACATCGGACCGTTCGGGAGTCGAGCAAAAATACCATATACGGCGAGCGTCTTTATACTGCGTGTGGGTGTTTTCTTGTGTTTAAAATAACCCATACTTCGTCAGCTTCCGTCTCCCTGCTGATAACAGCACTAGGAGTGGTTTTTATGATCAATCGTTTCTGTTTACCCCACAACGGCGCTGTCGTGGGCTTAAATCTTTCGGGTGGGGCTATTATATATAAAAAGTTTAAAATACCAATACCAATAATACCAATTTTGAAAATCTTTGAGGCGCACTATTTTCCAAATGGTGCCATCGTTTTGCACAGGATAATAATGATATTTTGTTCATGCCTTGTGAAGGTTTTAAGAGCTTCCACGTACATTAAACTATTAAGAAATGTTTAACTAATTACGTGTAGATACGAATTTTATCTGCCAGATAAATCTACATTTTCATGTTCATGCACAAAATTCTAATTTGCCAAACACGGTTTTGTTTGGTTAATAACCGAGAGTGGTATCATAATTTGTCTCAATAGAATAAAACGACTACACTGGCGGAAATTCAACGGAATATTTTTTTAAGAAAAGTTTATACTTTTTGAGTAAAACATATATTTTCGACTTATTCATTTCAGCGGTCATTTGAATTTGACAGTGGTTGGAAGAAAAAATCACCTTTTTTATAGATTGGACCTGCAACTTGCATGTACTTTCCTTTTTTCCTTCTTCGTTGTGAGTGCCATTTCCGTAATAACAAAATAAGAGACCCGCAGATTTTGCGAAGATCGAACTTGGAAAGTAATTATTCGTAGAAGGTATGCGAGTCCTAACGAAAGGAAATCGTGAACTCAACTCTGCAGACTGGCGAGATGACTGACATGTCCGTCAGCTTCTTTAAAAATGAGATGGCCACGTACTCTTCCCTTGGTAAATAGAATTATTTATGCTATAACTTTTTATTTCTGTGTGTAAGGCGACAGCTTCTAACTTTACAGCACCGATGCAATTGTCCATGACTGAATGCGTTTTATTACAAACGAATTTGAAAATTTCCGAGGCTATAACGGCCATTTACTCAATTGTTTCTTTGAACGGAAACACTCTGCGATCTACAAGCGTGAACAACATCATATCGATTTTGACAGACCGGAAGTCGCCAGGAACTCAAGATGGTAAACTGAATTGGACTTTGTTTTCGACTTCAAAGTGTAAATTTTTTTTTTTCACTTCTAGGCATACATTTTGCCATAAATTTTTCTAACTCAAACTGTTAGACCTTCATGCAGAGATGTACTTTTTCAGACGTTTATCCTGAAGTTTCAGGAATGGTTTACTCAAGTTTCGAAACTTTATTCTCAGCCCATTTGAGCCTTTTTTGCCCGCAATTTTTGTCTTTTCCAGATTTAGTTGGTTACACTCTGTTACATCTCTGCAAATGTGTTCATTATATTCAGCCGGGTAACATTCATTACCCTGCCCGCCCACTCTGACAAGCGACGTTACCTGAGATAAACTAGCTGTTATCAAAATGAATGCCGCGGAAACATATCCGTTTGAATACTCTTTAGAAGAGCTAGCGGAGCAGTCCCCCAGTATTTGTCCAAGACGAAAACGGGGGTTTCTATGGGCCCACGACAACAACAAAACTTAAGCAGCATAGTTCGGGATACCAAATATTTTCATCTAAAAAGACACTAGTCCATCATTCCCAGCTCTTTGGCTTCAAGACGTATGGAATACTGCAATAAGAGTAATCTTGATCACTCCCCTCCCCTTGGTCCCCTCACTGTTTTCCCTTTATTTCCGTACGATGGCGCGCACAATTTTATGCAGGGGGCGAGTGGAGTGATTCAAGATTCTTCTTCTTGCGACGACATAAACCTTAAATTGCATTAATTCATTGTATAATACGGTTACTGCTCAGAGTCGAACGTCTCCGGCAGATCAGAACTATCTTGGCCAGAGTCTTTTTAGAGGCACTCTTTATGGGTTTCACAACCAGTTTCCCCAATTATCTAATATGCTATTACGTAGGGTATCATGCATAACAGATGCCTGACAATCCATTTAAAACCACAAGTGATGTCACTGGATTCTTGGCTTGTACCATACCCGGAAAATCCAGCTATTTATAGAATGTTTCTAGAAATGTCTGTAAGTATGTAACATACTTAATTATCTCAATATAGCACCACGGATCCATCCATTTTTTCTCTTGCGTGATGAAAGCCAGTATAGATTCAACTAAATTATGTATCTTCAAACACAGTGATCGCACAAACAGCAATCATGGTGTGTGGAATCGTTTAAAATGACTAATGTTATTCCGCAGATGAGGATATTCGTCATGATAACCTTTGTCATTTCATTGGCGCATGTGTAGACCGACCACACATTTGCATCTTCATAACCACTGTGCTACAGGAAGCCTGCAGGTAAGACTGATCGATTTCTTTCAGGTATAGGTGGGGGGGGGACTGTAACAACACATTATCATACCGGAACAGCCTCCAATGGGTCTCAATTTTCAGCTCATAGTATAAAAATGTACCATTTTTTTCATGTCAAGATTTTCTAAAATTTCTGGAAATTAACAATTTACGCAACAAGCAAAATTTCCAAAATTGCGAAAAGGGGTCAAAATTTGTAAGAAAAATCTGCATATTTATTACAATAACAGCCATGGGTCCCTCTTTTTCGGCAAAAGTGGTTAAGATTTTTCTACCAATCTCTAATCCAAACTTGCAGAACCCTCCACCGGGTGCTAACAAGCACATAATTGTTTTTTAATTTACCGCTGGATGCCTAATGTAGTAGGATCAAAATATCATAACCGAGAGTTGTTAAGCCCAGCGACTACATAAAGGTAAGGAATATCAGATTTCATATGCCAGTTTCAGCTTTTAATGACGGCAAATGACTTGCGTTATATAAACAGAGTTTAGAGCCATACTGAGCAGAATTATGTTTCAAATAATGTACCATTAATTTCTGGGTGGTAACCACAACCCTCCCCTCCATTTCTTTGACGTCAATACCCTTATCCATGTGGAAGGTACTACCTACTTTTTTTTGCTAAAATGAACCAGAAAATTTGTGAAAAGAATAAGCTGACAGTTTGTTAACAAAGCTTTTACCCGTTTTTTTTGCGCAACGGACCGGAGGAAAGTTCACTAAGGAGTGCCAACCGTCCTCCCTTCCCTTGGTAAGATGAGGTTAATGCAGAGAACAGCGTGACGCCAAAACATGATCACAAGGGGCGCTTTTACTTTGGGTAACATCTACTCTACTGCAACCTACAGGACATACTGAGAACGAAGATGCAACCCTGGATAACATGTTCATACTCTCTAATTGCCGGACCTCCTGAAAGGCATGATTTATCTTCATTCGACGGATCTCGGCTCTCATGGTAACCTCAAGTCTCCAATTTGTGTGGTGGACAATCGATGGGTCTTGCAGTCACTGATTATGGTCTGGAAGAATTCAAACGAGGAGCAAAGGAGGACGAGGATTTAACACGAATTCGCCAACTACGCGGTAAGGCTAAAGAAAAAAAAAAAACTATAACGGTAACAAAATCAAAAAGAATTGTAAAGTCAAGAAACGTGATTAATCACGTGAATCCCATTCATTACGAGTCGAAGTATGGGTGCTATGCATGTTTGCTTTTAATATGGGTCCTATAAAAAATCTTGTCGTTTGTATATCTGCCTTTGCTGATTTCTGAAGCATTTTCACTTTATTATATGGTTAAGTGTATCACAACACATCAGGTGAAAAATATCAACAGATCCACGTGTTGCGGTGTACCGGAATTGCTTTCGGACGGCCCACAACAATTTCTCCTTCACGGCTTTCCGCAAATGTGCTTCGCGTCATATTTTCTCCCATTTTCCCTCTTTTCTTTTCTTCTCAGGAGTACATAAGTAAAGCATGTACATGTGGGTTGTGTTGCTACATCCTAACGTCACAAAATTTTAAGTATATATACAGCAGTCCAAGCCTTTGAATACATACTACTGTATACTAGGAAATAGACAAAATAGCTGGCGAGAACACGACGTGGCGATGAATTTTAGATTAACCTCTGGCCACGCCCTAATTTATTCATTTGTACATCTACGGCAATTGTCCGGCTTCCATGTACTCTACTGGGTTGCTGTGTCGTGTGTTAATACACACGACGTGATCACAGCAGTAACTTTTTAGAGTTAGTTTGAAATAAGGAGGGTTTGGTTATGGTGCATAATTTAATTCAATAGATTGATCTTTTAACACTATTCACTCAACAAGCATATTGTCGAAATGAATAGTCATAACTGGAATTAAGGATTAACACGGAAACCATATAGAGATACAGTTCCACTAAATGTGGAACTTATGGGAGAAACAATACGTGTGATGCGGAAAAAACAAGAACTATCACACATTTGGGAATCAAAGTGAACGGAATTCATATTTTTGCCTTTATCGGGATATCGGGGTATTAAATTTTTCCAGCGTTTGAGACAATCAGGACTAGAATTACACGCGCAGATATTGATTCGATTCAAGGTCCGTGCAGTGATACTATCTTACTCCGACAAATCCTCCTTTCCAACCGGAAAAGCAGACTGTTCCGGTAGAGAGTGGCACGCACTATTTCGGATTTTCAGAAAGATTTCAAGACACGATTTGATTGCTTTATGGGTTAGTAAGTCATGTCAATGACCGTTAGTTTGTCATCACTGTCCGTATATCGGACACCGACAGTACCGACGAAAAAGATCAGATGTTTGCCCTTTTAGGTTTTCTTATTTAGTCCTTATCACTGTATCGTACTTAACCCTATCGTGCACGGGACATTCTGTAACGTTATAGCATACAGTCAGTGGCTTAGACATGGCGTCCCAATGCTTGCAGGTCGTTGGGAAAGCCCAAAAAGATTACAGCAAAGACTATATAGGCTTTTTTTGGACTATTAAGATGCATTTTTCATGCTGATCTGAATATGCCCTGGAAATAAATGATTTGTCCTTTTTGACCACTTTTGATCGTTCTGCGACTGGAGGTCGCTTGCCGTTTCAAAAGATTACAATGAATGATCGCATTGTGGATTTTTTCACAGCTCAGTTAACGGTAGCACCTGACTCCTGCGCATGGCAAGCAACAGGCCACCTCTTGGCACCAAGAGCGGGTGATTTTACTCCCCCCCCTTTCAGTCATCATCTTATAACAGAGTTTTGTTATTCACGAGCGGAACCCTACCACTTCACTGATGGAAGACCCAGGGAGGTAATAACATATTTGACGTCCTATTTTGATGATGGTTTTGAAATGTTGTGTGTGTTTTATTGTTAGCAAATCACTCCGAATCATGCCATCGTGCAATTTGCAATCCCGGGATTTGCAGAAAGTTAAAAAAGTTGTCACTGCTCGGAAAGGCAAATCCAACGCATATTGTTCATGTTAACAAAGATATGTTTGGAATATAATTGACCGATTATACATTCCATGGCCGACATCACACCAACGCATGTTGGGTCGTGGGTTGGACAGCAGCGAAATTTCGAACCTTAAGTGTTCATGAAACATAATCTTACGGAGGCATTCAACGGAGAAAATTAAGTGAGGGTTCCATGTCGAGAGATTGACGTATGTAACTTCTCCATTATATTAGCCAATCAAAAACGTTGTCTTATTAGTCATATGACGAATTTAAGCATGGCAAATTTGATAACATAGGAGCGTACCATCACGGCAACTTAGCAACTAAAGAGATCACGAGTTTATAATTCCTTATTTTTACGATATTTATCGACAAGTGTTGGCAGATCATCCCCCCCTCCGCCATATAGACCGCTGCTGAACGAAGTTAACGAAGTTGCCCCTGAGTGTGTTCTGACCTGTATTCGTTCTTGCTTGGGCAAAGCCCTAAACCGCCCTAACTTCCTCCACGTCAGAGGTAATTTTGGCTCATCTTCAAAGGAGACTTAAGTTATAGGATACCAAGAAATGAGTTCATGTTTAGGTAACAACGCATATACAAGAGAAAACGTAATGTAGCTGTTACATTACAATGGTCGTTCTGTAAAAATATTAACTTTCAGAATCACCTGATCTCACCAGCGGAGAGACACCCACACGAATAATGTGGGTTCATACTTCGTCAGCTGACGCTAGCCTTTCGAACACATGCTTTTGCGAGCCGGATGCATGAAACATACGCATTGCGTAAAAATCATCTCGAAAAACTACGTCCTGCCGAAAAAATGGTAGTATAAACCCACATTTAAGTGGGTGTTAGGGGTCTATCCATAAATGACGTTTAAAACATGATGATAGCAAATGTTTATTAAATAAGACTTCAAATGTCTTGATACGTTCATTTATGACGCGTTCAAATCATAGGGAATGTGAGAAGTGGCAAAGAACCATAAACCGTCTAAAGGGAATTAACGCTATGCTTACGACTGTCTTTGAGAACTTGTCCGTGCAACGCGGGAGAGTTATTTTGAATAAGGCAGGCGTAAGAATATAGACGTTCGCGTTAAGACGTAAATGCTTCCGCGACAACCCACCCAAGCCGTTAATGTTTTCTGACACGTTTCATGGTTGGCCTCAAAGTGCTTATTATTGGCTTTTATATATATTTGGTACCTTAGAGCTTTTTGTGGGTTTTTATTGAATTGTCATTAGTTGGATCTTTAGAAGGTATACAGTTTACACTGTATCGAATGCAATTGCCAGCAAACTGTTAAACCTGTTGTTCAACGTGTTGGTGTCCTTATACTTGTAACATCAGATTCTTTCCAAAAGTGTGGATGTATGATGAAAATAATTTGAAGGCTAGATCAAACTTTCCTTTTTTAAAGAAATTTATTTACTTTTTACTTTCAGCAGAAGTTGATCGATTGGAGGTAAAATCTGTTTGCTGATTTGTCTATCAACTGTGTTTTGGATTCTATTAGTGAAATCAGATTGGCCTCGTCGCGCTATTTTCAAATCGACCGCATTCCTGGATTTCTTTTTAGTTGTCAGAAACATAAAAACATTTGTGAGTAAATAAACCTGCACACGCAGTTTTTTGCAATGTTTCTGAGACAAAATTTTGAGGGATAAGTCAACAGATAGAATGTTCGTAAGCCAGGCCAGTTTCAATCTCATACCAACCCACGGGGAAATAGCCATTCCCGGGACTGCCAACAATGGCCTTTTCAAATAGTGTAATCCAGAGACATAAATAACTTTTCTGCTTTTAATATAACTTTAAAGACGAACAAGAGAATTAAGTATTTTACAATTTAAGAATGAAGAACGGATCTCACCGTTGATCCTACATTGAGTAAGAGGATTGAAAACGGGTCAATTTGTCCAGAGTCACCCCTTCAGAGTATGCAAAGATTCATTACCTTGATGTGTTGTTAACATTTTAAATGTTCGAACATAGGACATATCCACGTTTTTGATAATTAACATGGAAGCCCACATCTTGAGAACATGATTGCCATTATGGAACGCTACACTAACAATCTGGAGGAACTTGTGGACGAGCGAACGACAGACCATCGTAAAGAGAAAGCGAAGACTGAGCAACTCCTGCATCGTATGCTTCCACCGTAAGAGAAACATAAACAGTATAATTTTAGGTAAATGGCCCACGACTGGGGACGAATGCTAAGCGATGACGAGGTGATGGCGACTCTCCAATGGTGGAGGTACATCTGATGATGAGCAAGAGGCAGTGATATACAATTGTACAATTACTATACGGTTGGAGTATAGAAATACTTTGGCAGCTTTTGAAACTCCCAAATCACTCTTGAATGACCCTTATGACCCGAATTTCTAACCGGAATAGATGGCCCGAGCCAATTTGATTTGGCATGTAAAGAATGTAAGTTGTGTTCTTTAGCTGGCATGGAAATAAATATAAATATCAATATTATTGGATGGGTACCGTCAAGTTTTCAACCTTAAGGTCCATGGTCCGATTCTGTTAATAGCCTCGTCCCCAGGAAGCCAGGGGTTTCCCGGATATGTCCAAATGTTGGTATAGAAGAAAGCTTCTAGTTTTTTTCATTTTACCCTTGTGAAATCTTAGGGTTAAGGATGTGTTTGTTTTGGGATGTTACGAGCGGTAATATCAAACATTTTGGTCGACCATATTAATTTTACACAGTATATACTCTTGGGATTAACAGAATCACGTTTTTAGCTATCATTTCAAAACGGTTTGGAAATATCGGCTAAAACTTGACAGATGGGTTTTTGAGGTAAAGGCGATTTTATCAAGATGAAAAGACTTAAATCGGTTAATGTAGAATTTTAGGCTCAGAACATAGCACATCGGAACATTCCGGATACCACTTAAATAGACGTGAAATTTATTGGTTCCTGCCCGGTAAATTGGCCAATTAGACGGAGCCGCGGAGGTCTCCGTCATGCATCAATCAATGAAATTTCATGGAATTGAAATATCCTAATGCTTGGTGTTTTCCATGTCTCACAATACACATCGGTGATGAGTTCCCTTAGCAGCATGACTTATTTTTTTCTGTTATTTCCATAATCATAGCTCAATTGCGTCCCAACTGATGAAGGTAGCGCTGTACTACCGGAAGCGTTCGACATGTAACCATCTTCTGTTCCGATAATCTTCGGTTTCAATCACCGCACTATCCGCAGCATCACTCCTATACAACAGGTACTCAACGTTCATTGCATGCATAGGCAGATTTATACTTCCAAATTCTCGATGGATATGTCTCCATAGTGAAACTGCCAAAGCTCATTGTCCAAGGAATATCACGCATTTTAGATGTAATATTGCAATCATTTTTCACTTGTTGGATTGGAGGGCGTTTTGTTTTCCCGTTTTCATGAAGCTTACTACTGAGGTTGCCTTTTTAATTTTCCAGGATCTGCTAAACCACGGTGTGGCCCTCCTACACGCCTGTCCCTAATTTGGAATGAAAATCAACCTTCCCAATCTCTTCTTTGGCTGTTCAATACGTCCAATAAAAAAAAAAAAAAACCCCCTAAACAAAATATTATGCAGGATATTCATGGTAAATCCCAATATGTTGTGCTTAGCAACGTCTACTGCACTCCCGGTAGAACTATTCCAGTTGCACATACCCCCAATGCGAAGAGCCAAAGTAGAATTTACCTCTAATAACCCCCTCCTTTTTGAAAATGCAATGCCCTGGGCGATACCGTATTAAGTTTCGTAATATCAGTCCATAACTTTTTTGCTACTTTCCTAATACCTGCACTGGAATGTAATATGATTCAAAGAATTGAGGAACATGGGTCAATTGTTTTCATAAGTAATCTTTTCGCTGTCAAACTGAACACGTGTAGCATTTGGATGTTGGGAGAAATGCCACTAAAACAACACGATCTAGTCATTACCTTTAAATTATTTTTTTTAGGTTTGTGATATGTTAATGGGTTGTACACTCTGTTCGACGCTATCATCTCTAACTACGATGTGTACAAGGTAAGACTCGCATTGCCTACTTCTGATGAAGTGCTTGATTTTGTATGGTGCCTTTTGTGAAGGGAAGATCTTAAATCACTCGGGGGGGGGGCTTTACGTCACTCTGGCCCTAAGAAACACGACATCTGTTTCTCTTAGTTAGAGGCTATTATTTTAAGGTGTTTTTGGATGAATATGGATCATTTTAAAATATATATATTTGGTTGAAAAGGCCCAGGACACAATCTACAGCTACTTATGAAAGGGATGAATCCCCACGTTATAAGATTGTGATTTGTTTTGGACCGATTACCTGGGACGTAATGCTTTATTTTGTATAGAATGTTATTCAGCTTAAAACTATTTGGTGTTAAAGGTGGAGACCATTGGTGATACGCCTATATGCTGTGTCTGGCTTGCCCGCTTCCGTAACGGCAAAATGGCACGCAGCTCAGATTGCTCTGCTGCATGGCACTGCCTTGAAGACGTACACAAATTTGTTGTTCCTCACAAACGCGACGTGAAACTCAAACTTCGCTTGTCTTCACTCCGGTGGAGATCACATGGAAAGGTATGTCATTATTCAAAGAATATAGAATGTACCAGAGGTGGCAACATGTGGGGATGTGTTAACTTGGATAGAAAAAAGGACAGAAGCCAAAGATGGAGCCCTTGCGTACTCCATATGTTAAAGTCTTCTACGATTTGGAAAGATTGGCTTTAATTAAATAATTGTTGCAGTTTAGCATTAAGGTACGCTAGAATCAACGAAGTGGAGTAGTCATTACAATTGGTCGTTCCTCCGTTTTTTTATTTGAATTGCATGTAATACTTTAAGTGTCTGCATGTTCATTTTGAATCGCCTATTCAAAATTGCAATTTGATTGACAAGCCCCCCCTATGAGACAGAGAAGGTGAACGCCTGTTGTGTGGAGGGATAAACAGAGCAGGCCTAATGGAAAGGAAAATGCTTTTGCCGGAATGGTAAATTGTAATGCAACTGATGACAACTAAAAGTACAACCATTGAGTCTTTGTCATAGACTTAATAAAACTGACTTCAATGCTAAACCATTCCCTGGCAGCGACTGATTCTTTGAAGACCGAACCTTTAAAAAAGCCATTGTCAATATTTTATTTACCGAATAGTTCCATTCTTTTAACTAGTTCGTGTGTTGCTGGAGGAGTGGGCCTGACCATGCCACGTTACTGTCTGTTTGGTGACACCGTAAACACTGCCTTCTCGAATGGACTCTAACGGCGAGGGTAAGTAAGGTCCTGTGCACCTAATGGAAGATTTCGCGAATACATGATCATGCACTATCATCCTCCACTACCAAACACATCAAAACATTAATAAGTTCGGGCGATTAGTAAATGAACGATTAAGTGATTGGTGTGGACCCAAGTCACATCACGTTAAACACTAATTTCTTGACAGAAATTTCGTTCGCGATGTCACCCAGATTTTTGATTGGTGAGATGTGGTTTGGTTATTCTCTAACGCCTTTTTCTTGAAATGGGTCCGTATGGGTAACAAGCTTGTCTCAGGACAAGGTTCCTTTATCTCCAGATAATGAGTCTTATCTGGATATAAGCTTTCTTAACTCCGACAATGACCGTGATTTCGGGTTTAGCTTTGTTTTATCCTTCCAGTTTAACAGAGTATTTTTCTTGAGATAGGGCTCCGTGTTTTACGTTTAAAATAGAGCTGGTCGCCCGTGTGACATGACACGATAGATACACGGCAATAGGCTAAAACATTTTGATACCCTTTTATTCTCCGGTCTTTACACACTTTAATTCAAAATAAGAAGCTGTTAGTAACAAATAGATAAAGATAATTCTTTTCGTGTGTATTTTCCCGATAGGGCTGAAGAATTCCACGTCAGTCCCTGGTGTAAGGAGATTCTTGCTAAATCGGTGGTATGAGTTTGGCGACAGAGGGCTGGTGCCCGATGAGATACGCTCATTAATGTTTCAAATCATTTGAGGAAAATCATTTGAACAAATTGAATTAAATAAGATTTTTAAGCCAAACACTAAAATGCGTTAATTTGTAGAATATTTTGGGTTTCTTAATATCTAGCGTGGTTTCCTGTTGGGTTTTAACATTAGGGCAAAGGCGAGATCCACATCCCTTTTGGCTTGTGAACCAATATCCATCCTACAAGATTGAGAAAATCAAGCCGCCGAATCAGATCTGGACTGAAGAATGACAATTAGATTACTTTATGTGGCCAACATTTCACAATCACATAGTTACGAGTTGCATGTTATTTGATAAAATATATTTTCAAGATGAAAGACTTAAAGCGGTTAATGTAGATAGAATTTAGGCCTCATAACATAGACATCGGACATTAAAGGATACACTTAAATAGACCGTGAAATGTGATTGGGTTTCATGTCCCGGAAATTGGCCAATTAGACGGAGGCCGCGGAGGTCTCCGTCATGATCAATCAAATGAAATTTGCATGGAATGAAATATCCTCATCTTGGTGTTTTTCATGTATCACAAAATACCGTGGAGAGTCCTTAGATGACTTATTTCTTTGTTATTTCCCTTAATATAGCTCAATTGGTCCCAACTGATGAAGGGGATCGCTGTACTACCGGAAGCGTTCGACATGGTAACCATCTTCTTTTCCGATATCGTCGGTTTCACCGCACTTTCCGCAGCAAGCACTCGATACAGGTACTCAACGTTCATTGCATGCCTAGAGATTATACTTCACATTCTCAGGATATGTCTCCATAATTGAACTGCAAGCTCATGTCAAGGATATCACCATTTTAGAGTGTATATTGCAACATTTTCACCTTGTGGATGGGAGGGAGTTTTCCGTTTTTCATGATAAGCTTACTACTTTAGGTTGCTTTTTAAATTTCCAGGATCTGCTAAACCACGGGGGTGGACCTCTATGACAAAAAAGTTTTTTCACCAGTTATCGGTTCTTTAATACACGCCCTTCACTAATTTGGAAATGAAAACCCAAACCCTTACCAATCTCTTCATTCTGTTCAATACGTCAATTAAAAAAAAAAACCTAAAAAATATGGCAGGATATTCAGTGGTAAATCCTTATATGTTGGTGATTAGCAACGTCTAATGGCACTTAGAAACTCTTGATAGCAGTGCACAATAACCCAATGATGAAGAGCCAAAGTAGGAATTTTACCTCTAATAAAAGCCTTCTTTGGAAAATGCAATGCCCTGGGCGATACCGATAAGTTCGTATATTACACTCCAAACTTTTTGCTTACTGTAATACCTCACATGGAGATGTATATGATTTCAAAGGGATGCGAAACGGAACGTGGTGGTGATTGTTTTCATTTTATTCGTGTCAAACTGAACACGTGTACATTTGATTGTTTGGAGAAATGCACTAAATAAAACAAAGCCAACATCTGTCTACCTTTGAATTATTTTATAGGTTGTGAATAGGTTGAATGGATTGTACACGCTGTTCGACGCTATCATCTCTAACTACGATGTGTACAAGGTAAGACTCGCATTGGCCTACTTCTGGTGAAAGTGTTTGATGTGTACACTCTTGTAAGTCTTATTTGGGAGGATCTTAAATCAGTAGGAGGGGGGTTACGTTCACTCTGGTCCTAGAAACACGACATCATGTCTCTTGGATAGAGCATGTTTTAAGTTTTGGTACGAATGGTCATTTTAAAAATATATTTTTTGGTTGAAAGTGTCACAGGACCCATGCTATACAATGAAGGTTGAAATTCCACGCGTTATAAGATTGTGATCTGTTTGGACCGATTACTGGGACTTACTGCTTTATTTTGTATGGACATGTACTCAGCTAGAGAATATATTTGTGTTAAAGGTGGAGACCTTGGTGATGCCGAAAATGCTGGTGTGGCTTGCCGATTCGTAACGGCAAAAGCACGGCAGCTCAGATTGGCCCTATGCCGGCCATGGCACTTGCTTGAAGACGTACACAAATTTGGTGTTCTCACAAAACGCGGACGTTGAACTCAAACTTCGGATTGGTATTCACTCCGGTAAGTAGATCAAATGGGAAAGGCATGTCATTATTCAAGAATGTACAGAGGTAGCAGATGAGAGGATATCGTTATTCAATATAGATATGAAAAAGGACAGAGCCCAAGATGGATTCTTGATGTACTCCATAGTTAAAGGCCCTAAAAATGATTTTGAAGGGGGCTTTAAGCAAATTGTTGTAGTATAGTTTAGCAGTAAGGTACGTTAGATAGAAACGACCGAAGTGGGTGTTCGGATTAGTCATTACAATTGGTCGTTGACCGTCGTTCCAATTTGTTGTTTAATGCATATAATACTTAAGGGTCTGTTTCATTTTTGTATATTATCGCCATTCTAAAATTCCAATTGATTTGGACTAACCCTATGAGGCAGAGAATGTGTAACACCTGTTGTGTGGAAGGATTAACAGGCAGCCTAAATGGAAGGAAAATGCTTTTGTCTGAATGGTAAAATTGATAAATGCAACAACTGATGACACTAAAATACATTGATGATGGTCAAGTAGATGAATAAAAGCTGAGTTCAGGAAAATGCTAAACCATTCCTGGCAAGACTGCAATTCTTTGAAAGACCGAACTTTAAAAAAACGGCCCAATTGTCTGTCAAGAATTTGATTTACCGATAGTTTCCATTCTTTTAAACTAGGTTCGTGTGTTGTGAGAGTGGGCCTGACCATGCCACGTTACTGTGTTTTGTTTGGTGACACAGTCAACACTGCTTTTTCGAATGGATCTACGGCGAGGGTAAGTAATGTTCTGGTGCCACCTAATGGGAAGATTCACGAAATACATGATATGCCGATCCATTCCTCCAATTACCAACACATATCAACCATTAATAATTCCTGGCGATTAGAAAATTAAGTTATTGGTGTGACACCAATCACATACGTTAAACACTAATTTTTGACATAAAGTTCGTCGTATGGTCACCAGGTTTTTGATGAGGAGTTGTGGTTGGGTTTTCTGCTGAGCCTTCTGAAAGGGTTCTTAGGGTTAACAGAGCTTGGCTCAGGGGGACAAAGGTTCCTTTATCTCCAGATAATGAAGTCTATCTGGATATAAGCTTTATTAACCCCCCCGACAATGACACCGTGATTTGGGTTTAGCTTTGTTATCTCCAGTTTAAACAGGTATTTTCTTGAGGGGGATAGGGCTCCCTTGTTTTACGTTAAAATAGAGCTGTCGCCGGTGATATGAACGATAGATACACGGCAGAGGGCTAAAACATTTTGTAACCTTTATTCTCAGTCTTTAACACTTTTATTCAAAATAAGAAGTGCTAGTAACAAAAAGGAAAGATAATTTCTTTTCGTTGTATTTTTTCCGATAGGCACTGAAGATTCACGTCAGGCCCTGGTTGTAAGGAGATCTGATGAATGAAATCGGTGGATATGATTTGGTCGACAGAGGGCTGGTGCCGATTGAGGTATAATACGCTCAATGAATTGTTTCAAATAATTTGAGGAAAATCATGTGAAACAAATTGAATTAAAATGAGATTTATTTTAAGCCAAAACATTAAAATGCTTAATTTGTAAGAACTTAAGAAGATGTAATTAAGATCAGCGTGGTTACTGCCTGTTTACATTTTGGGCAAAGCGAGATCCACACCTTTGATTGTGCACAACCAGATCCATCTACAAGATTGAGAAAACAAGCCGCCGAAGCCAAGATCCTGGACTGAAGAAATGACAATTTAGATTACTTTATTGTGGCACACATTTCATCGACAAATAGTTACGGAGTTGCAGGGTTATTTTGATTAAAAAAATATAGTTGGAAGATTGATTCAAATTTGCAGACGACATGACATTTTTTTTAGATTTCATTCCGATGTATTCAATATTACCGGTAATTAATTTAATCAGTTTTCTCGAGACAAGTGTAATGTGTTTTATAAACAATGGGATTGTAAAGAAGTAATCATGTCATTCTTACGGATATAGCGATAGGTTATCTGTCCTTTAAAGACCAAAAAGTACAAAAATGATGGAGTATTTCATTTACAATTTTGTTGATTATAAATTTGATGACCAATCATCATGGTCACCTGAATGTCGTGTTATAAAGTTTACTGGTAATTTGGAACTTGTTAATTTGATCGCACAGATAACACACATGTTTTCAGTAAATACGGAAGCAATTAAAGTTTATGCCGACTCATCTTTTTGCCCTTTGTATTCTGGTTGGTTGTGTTTGGCTTCACTGGATTTACATGTAGAGTATAATTAACATCTACACTAAAATGTCACAAATACCCTTATTTCATTTTAGAATGTTAACAAACAAACATACAAATATTAAGTTATGATAAATTGTTGAAAAAATGAGTAAAAATTACTCATCTGGCTTTAACTTCTTATTGATGTAATCACTATTATATTTGGACACCAAATCTGAACCAATATTCTGATCTGTAACATAAATCGATTTGTGTTATAATTATACAATCAAAGATCACATTCGCAATAGGCTTGTTCTCTTTAGTTTTAATGAATGCAAGAAATTTAAATTAAATAATAGTTTGACCTCAAAAAATTGCAACAGAAACAACTTCGGTGTTGTTATACCTAGAAAATGATGAGAGAAAAAATATCAAAAAGTATAAAGTATAGCAGCCAACATGGATTTTTTTAACAAATTGGACTTACTTTTTGTCCATATTTTCTGCTAACAGATTGAAGTAAAGGAATTGAATTATTGAGTTTAAAAAAAAGCAGTTGTGATTATGTTGTGGTTAGGCTTGCGGTGAAAATTTTCAAGAGATTTTTTTTCTGGAAAAAAAAATGAATATGCCACAAGTATATACCCCATGTTTATGTTGATATGTTTGCACATGATGCATTGGGTCCAATTACCCCCCCCTTCCCCGGTTGGGCCATAAGTGAATGTATGGGATTTGCTCTCAGTGTTGATGCCAAAAGATGGAAAGCAATAAAACTAAAAGACGACGAAAAGCCAATTTTGAAATTTGTCAAATTTTACATTTCATTATCTATCTATTACTATAAAGATCGCACTTCGCCATGTTTGTTTTCCCTGGAAGCTGCCATGTTGACCCAGGAGGTCGCAATGTTGAATGTTGTTAAACCCCCTAATCGGGTAATACCCTTCCCATCGCGTCTCGCGATTGCTCAGTGTTTAAGGGATTTTTTTCAAAAGATACTGATAGATGATGTACTTTCATTGGGATGTAGCCAAACATAAACAGTGTAACCGTATATATACTATTAAAGACGTTAATTACATTCGGGGGGGGTTATTTTTGCGTTGTTTGTTGGTAGATCGTCCATTAGGGTAACGAGACCTAACCGATTGGTTTTGTGCTACCACGTTCACAGGCCTCCCCTTTTGCAAGTACTGCGGGTAATGTAGTTATCGGTCACCGTAAATGGTGAATAAGATGTGGAAATATGTCGTGTAAATCACGAAAAACTTTAATTGATGTGTTAGATGCGCGTTTTGGAGACCGGGTATGTTTTTGGACCACTTTATGGATTGTTTTTTTGCGTTGTTTTGGGGTTTGTGGGTAATCTCCATGAGGGTATCGACGCGTGGCTTGGAGACTTGGTAGATGACGTCATTGTTAAGATAGCCATTTCTGCGTGTGCATGATACCAGTCTAAGTCAGTCGTGTTGTACTACTATTACTACGGCAAACATTAGCCTCGGCGCAAACCTTCACCAGGCTGGTTACGCATTCATCTTTGTCAAAATAGTGAATTAAAATCCCTGATAAAACAAACATTGTTGTCACAAACAAATAAGAGAAGCCCTTGCATCTATACTATCAAGAATGAACTTCCACATGTTTTTTTTCCCCGGGAGGCTGACTTTTACCCAGAAGGTCCGCCATGTTGAATTTTGTACCCTATTCGGTATCCCCTTTCCCCTCGTTTCTCTCGCTGCTCGGTGTTTATGTATTCACCTGCTGATAGATGAATTTCGATTTCATTGATATTTGCAAATAACCGTGTTGTAAACATAGCTAAAATTTTGTACACAGTAGTACACGCGTATTGAATTCCGGTGGTTTGACAGAGATTAAATTCGTAAATTGAGGGTACCGTGTTCTATGGTACGAGTTGTCATCCATTTTCGGGCGTTTTAATTACGCATGGTCCTTCGAGTTTGACCTTTGTACTATTTCCTATGTAAATTATTTATTTCTCGGTGATAAAAGAGAACAATAAGAAGGCCTACTGCAAACATTCAAGATTGATTTATACTAGGTATTTTAATTCATTAAAGACGTTCTTATGAAATCATCAACCGTGGTTATTTTAACGCAAAAATTCGTGACCGTTTTTGTCTCGCGTTTAAATCGTGATATCACGCTGGGCGGTTTGCATCTTTGATCTTTATTTCAAATTATTTATTTTTTGGAAAACAAAAAAATAAGAGATAAGAATACCCTCATATATCAGTTGAACAATACGTTTAAACTTTTTTTTGTCATTCATTAATTAGCATCATGCATCTTAACGTATTTTGGAAGAAATAATTTGTGACCTTCCGCCTGACTATACCAAGAAGGCTGACTGGACCTAGAGGTCAGTGCGGAACACTTGCGTCCTTGGTAATATGTGTTGTACTGCATGGCCACAGGAAAGCTGTGGAGGTTCCGAATGCAATTGACTAAACATTTTTAGCCTAAAGTAAATATACTTAGCTATACTATTAACTCGAAGAAAGCAGGTCTGGTTTAAAACACGCAGTGGCATGAATTACAAGGGGATGGCCCGATTTAATTATATAAAGATTTTAATGTTGGTAGAATTGACCCAGTGGGGGGGGGGTGGGGTCTCAACACAAATGACCATCCGATTCGTGCCCCCAGACCTCGGTCCCATTTCAGCCTTCCTGGTAGGCCTATATCAATTTTTCATGTCAATTTTGTATAGAATGGGTGTTTTTTTTTTTTATTGAGTGACGATTTTTTAATAAATTTTGTCCGAATCGCTGACCTTTACCCAAATTTTGGTGATTTTTGGCCCCAATCGCTGATTTTTTTTTTGCAACAATCCGTTTAGTTTTCTTCCCGTCATTTTTCTTTTGACCATCTGCAATGCCGCCACTGCCTCCCCCACTCGCTGCCTCGCGGTGGGCCCCTCCCCCAATGCATTTTCATTTATGTCAGTTTCAATGTCCACCGTGGTTGTATTATTGTGTGAAGGCATACTCAACAGATTTTTGCAGAGGATGTTTGATAATTGCTACCTTAAATTGGTGTTCGTACAACACCAATAAAAATTATATTTTGCCGGATATTTGCATTTTCATACACGTACACGTACACACGACACGTACAATACCAATAGTGCCTGGCTCACTAAGTGCAAATTGGGTAAAAAGTGATTTATTTTTGTCGTGTATTAAATACTAAAAATAAAATCGATTACAATTCATGCCTGACTTATTATACAAGTACAAGTAGTTAAAAGCGTACCAATATTTAAAACTAGCTTCATCCTAGACCTACAATACTTTTATGGGTCATTCCAAAGCCCGTTCAAAAAGGTGTTTTTCAACCATCGGGCGTTATGTTTGAATGATTTTTCATGCTATTTGTCCATGCACTGAAAACATTAATATTTAGGTCACGAAAAGGTTCTTATTTTGACAATTAAAAAAAATGTCATGCAATTGAATTTTTGATTCATTTAAAAAATAAAGCTAAAAAGGTTTTCATGAATTGTTCAATTAACAATTATTACCCTTTCAAAATTATTTCTATATTCTATCATCACAGATATTCTCATGTTTTAAAACTTTCACTTTTTAAAATTCATGACAAATTTATGAATAACTAAATTGTTCTTATTTGCCAGTTATAGTGGCATTACAAGATTAAAGTTTAGCGTATGACAAATTAATAAATTTATAGGTTTTTTATGATTAGTCATGTCATCAAAATGGCAAATTATGATGCATTATTTTGACATTATTTTGACATGTAATTTGTCGTGTAACTAAAAATGTCCAATTAACGATCAAAAAAGTTATTTGGCATTACAAATTATGTTTTCACAAGTGTGTGATCAACCCCAAACCCGAAAACAAAATACATGTTTTATTAATCCTTACAACTTGGTCCATTGGTATAGCTAGGGATGTTGCTCACAGACAGTGGCGGTGCCAGGGTGAGCATTTATCCTCCCCTGCCAGAACAGTTGTCTCGGCAGTTCTCCCCTCCCTTCCAGAAAAAATAACGGATCTTTGGCAAAAATCAGTGATTTTTGGGCCAAAATCACCAAATTTTGGCAAAAAGAGCAATTTGGGACCAAAATTGGTTAAAAATCGGCAAAATTTGTATTTCCTCCTCAAATTTAACTTCTTCCCTCCCCTCCCCCGAATCCCCCCCCCCCCGAAACAGAATATTCGCTGCCACTGCCAGGAACAGATACAAACATGCAGAATGGCACCCAGGTTCGGCGGTTGCCGGTGAATGTATGGGGGGCGGGGGTGTGTACATTTCCCGCATTGTTTTTCTTTTTCCCAGTATTCCGGCCAGTGGACAGTTCCCCCTCTCCCCGCCACGAAAAAAAAAATATAGATCTTTATCAAACAAATCAGTGATTTGGGAGCCAAAAATCACACACAATTTTGGCAACAACAGCAAATTGGGACTAAAATGGTTAACAATTCTCAAAATTTGGGTTTAGTCCGGGGCTTAAAATGAGCTAGTTCACCTGAAAGAAAAGTTTCTATGGGGATTTTCTAGATCAGAATTATGAGGAATAGAATATGTTAGGTAAAAAGGCGAATCCTGAACGAATCCTCAATATGGTGGGGTTATTTCTGAGGGGGTCAAAAAATTAAAGAAAAAACAATATTATGGTACATAAGAAGACAAGATATCCTGAACGTGTTGTATGTAATGACCTAAGAATAAGCTTATTCAGGTTTTAAGTATAATGTACTTCATGTCAGTGTAATGATACGAGGGTAAATAAGTGTAGGGGTCACTAAATGAACCCCCTTATTAAGAACTACAGTTAAAAAATTTCTTAAATATACAAAAAAATAGCACAATCAGGACGTAAGTAATGTTAATCCAGAACAGTAGGTTCAGGGATAGTAGAAGGTATGGTGGAGGTCTGGTTGAGGTGGCAAAATGCAGTATTTTGGGGGGCAAAACCATTGGGGGGGGGTGGCCCACTTCAATCTGCGACTTATATGTGCCTATACCAGATGGTACGCAAATAGCTTTCAGTGTGGAAGGAAGATTATTATCATGGCTTTTTCTAAATCAGCAGAATTTTATGCGGAAAAGAATATGTTAGTAGACAGCCCGAACCCGTGAGCGAATTCCCCTATATAGGGGTTATTTCTGGGGGGGGGGGGGGTCAAAAAATAAAAAAAAAATCCTCTAGTATGGTACAGATGAAGACAAATAAGATTACTGACCGTGTTGTAGTTGTAATGACCTAAGAATTAGCTTATTCAGGTGATTTAGTTATAATGTACTTGTTTGTAGTAATTATACGGGGGGGTGGTAATAAGTGCGGTAGGGGGTCACTAAAATGACCCCCCTAGTAAGAAATACACTGAAAATTGCTTAAAATATAAAAAAATACCACATTAGGAAGTATTTGTTCAATTCGAAACTGTAGTGTGAGGAGATAGTATAGTTCATCTGTGGAGGTCTTGTGAATGGTAAAATGCAGTATTTTGGAGTTTGCAACCCATTGGGGGACTTCAATATGCGACTTATATGTGCCTACCAGATTGTACGAAGAGGGGTCATTGGAAGTTTATATTGATATTATTGAAAAAAGGGGCGTCATTGGTTGCATATTGAAGGGAATGGGGGTCATTGTTTTGTGTCAGTGTGATGTCAAAAGGGTTCAGGGACAGGCATGATATCCACAAAGGATATGGGAGCACCCCCCACCAAACACACCCACCGCGCTTGCCGCCGCAGGATAGCATATTCTGAATGGTCCACCTCAATTATCAAACAAATGTGCGTTTTTGCAAAACATTACCATTTAAACTAAAACAATGAAAAATTGTCTAGTTATTTGTTGTTTTGCACACCCCACGCTTCATGTGCATACACAATGTTGGGGGGGGGGGGAGATAAGAAATAATACTATATGATACCTATGATGACAAATAGATCAACCAAAACTGTAGTAACCTACGAATCTAGTTTATTATGTATTTAAAGGGAACAAAATGGCCATGAAAAAAATTTACATAATGAAAAGGACCCTTACTGAAAATCACTTCACCGAGTTTGAAAACACAATTTGGATGTCTAATTCTGTAAAAACAGGAGAGTGCGGGGGGGGGGGAGGTGGCAGTTTGTGGCAATTTCTGGAACAGAAAGCAAGGTGTTCACATCCTGACAGAATTTACAGGGTATCTAGCATGTTTGGCGAAACAATTCAAAAAGCTTCCGACCGGAAATCAGGCATTGTACTTTAGGCTTGTAGTAAGATATGATCTGGCAAGTGAAAGATGTGGATTAGCCGGGATTAGCACATATACAATAGCAATGGTCTGGAGCTGCTGACAACATGCTTTTCAAGTGGAAATGCTGAGAGTAATGTCAGAATCCTTGTTAAAGAAATTGCCACCAAAACCTTCACTATGAGCTAGTAAAATCTTCATTTCCCTCGCACAGCTTCAGTACCTTCCATTCGCAAGTTATTAGAAAATACACCCACTGGTTTTGGGTATGATCTCTGATACCCAGATCACACAAGGTCAGTTCAGGTCAAAGTATGTACAAGTATACCCACTGAACTGTGTTCTTGGTGGAGAGCATTATTGTAACTCATAGTGACTGCCAACTCCCCCTGGAACTCTTCCACGATTTACCCTGTGGTTACATGATGTAAACATCCAAAGGTTTTCAAACTCTGGAAGTGATTTCAGTAAGAGTCCTTTTCATTAGTGTTATTTTTTCATGCCATTTATGTCCCTTTAAGTAGTAAAAGGCTTGATGTAGTAATGATATGACAGTGAAGATAAGCTGTGGGGGGGGGTGGGGTAAATGCACAACCCTAGTGAAAATACATCGGAAAATTACTTAAACACAACTACGGTTGTTTTTTTTATGTAATTTTTAATCTGACAAAAGTATTTATTACATATAGGTGATAATTAAAACTAATTGAATTTACATCGGCACGGATATATAGGGTCCGGGTTCAGGAGGTGAAGGGGTTTAGTGGTCCCTGTTACAATACAATCATTTGATACAGGACTTTATCAAATTAAGGTCCCCTCCCAAGCGCGTTACATATAAAAATTACAATTTAGCGTATAAATGTTGAATGCCTCTCCTTGAACCCCCATTTTGACATTTTTAAACTGACAACCAAAACCGTGACCCCAATCGCTTCAATATACAACCAAGGACCCTTTGTCTCTCCAATATAACATATAAAACGTCAATGCCATGGTTATCTATTAAAAATACCACACCCTGAAGCAATTTTCGTACCACCTGGTAGCACATATAAGACAAATTATATTTCAAGTGCCCCCCACCCTCCATGGGTTGCACCCCAAAAATACGTTTTACCCTCTTGCCACCTACACCAGACATCCACAGATGAACTATACTATCATCTTGAAAACTACTGTCAGGATTTGAAACAAAAATTACTTCCTAATGAGGTTTTATTTTCAATTTCCAGTGTATTTCTTACTATTGGGGGGGGGGGCATGATGTAGTGACCCACTACAACTTACGTGCACTTGATATATTCTACATCAAGTTAATTATTATACTTAAATACCCGAATATGCACAATTATGGTCACTAGACGGTCAGTAATTTTCTTTGTCTTCATATGTAACCATATGTATGTTTTGCCCCCCCCCCCCCCGGAAAGAACCCCATTTTGGTGGTGGGTGCGTTCAGGAATCGGGGCGTTTTCCCTAAACATATTTCTTATTCCTCATAAAATTCTGACCTAGAAAACCACGAGATAAACTTCCTTCCACACTGAAAGCATTTTGTCCATCCGGTATATGCACTTAAGTCGCATA